>PVJO010004920.1:0-104122 GCA_004026905.1 Hystrix cristata
AAAAAATGGAAACAAAGCTTTTGTAGATAAGGAGGAGAAGAGAGTTTGAAGGGAGGGGAGGGGATTGGGAAAAAAAGAAGTATCAAGATATATCATTCACAGGTACAAATTCCATATGATGAATGTGATCATTATGTATATCTAAAATGTACCAAAATAAAATTAATTCAAAAAAGTGAAAAAAAAAAAAAAAAAAGAATGTATGTACAGAGGAACTGCCGAGCAAAAGCCATCGGGAACTGGAGAGACTTTGGGAAGCTGCTAATCTGTCTGTTCTGTGCATCTCTGCTTTGCCCCGCGGATCCACCTGTTTCTGCACAGGGCAAGGCCGCAGCATGTGCCCACCTGTTCCCAGACGTGGCTGCCTGCCCCCGGCCTGCAGCCAGGTCAAAGAGGCAGAAGCCTCCCTCTGAATAGCACGTCAGCAGGCAGGCAAGCTGACACCAACATGAAACTGAAGAAAGCAGGACCCAAAACTGTGTGCGTGGCATCATTGATGCCCTGTTTGATCAATCTGCATGTGTTGGACTCTGAGCCTGAGGCAGGGGCAAAGGCACAGAAGCTCCTGTCCTCATGGGGCTCAGGGCTGAGACCAGAAGAAGGTAACTGAAATCCACGCGGGAAGTGCTGTAATACGCATGTACTCCTACTCACGCCAGGGAAGGATCCCGAAGGGACCCTGACTCAAACTAGGAGGAAAGTCAGGGAAGCATGTTTGGTTCCAGTTTCTTCAAGAAATAGTTCAGGAAGACTAAAACTTGAACCTGTGTGTTTGTAAGCGTTAGATCAAATGGTGCAACTTAAGGGGACACGGGGTAAGAAGGAGCTTTCTCAGCCACACTAAAAAGTGCAAGTTTTCTGGGTGATCATGTGACTATGATAAGCTTGAGCAAGGAAGAGAAGTGATCACATTTGCAAGGTGTAAACTACTGGAGTCAGGGAGACCAGGGAGATTTCAGCAGTAACACCAGCAGAGATGTAGTCCATACCAGGGATAATACAGTGAAGTGGGCGCAAACTAGATAAATTTAAAAGATATTTAGAGTCAACCAAACCTGGAGAATGGTACTTTGTGTGGCATGAGCGAGGAAAAAGCCAGGGATGCAAGCCAGATTTATAGCATAGTGTAATTAACTGAGATCGCAAACAGAAAAGCCAGCAAGGGAAAGATAGTAAGTTCAATTTTAAACACATTGGATTTGTAGTGTTAATGGGACATCTAGAAGTCATGTCCAGGAGGAAATTCTGCATATGCGTCTGGAATTCAGGAAAGACACAGAAAGCCCAAGACAGGGTTTGAGATGTCTTAAGTGTATAGAGCATATTTAAGATAGTGAGTGTGCATGGGAGAATATAGGAATTCAATTATAATTTTAATTATATTCTTTATAATTAAAGAGTGAGAAAAGAAAAATAGCTGAGGATAAAGCATAAATATGCCTAAAGGACAAGCATGGAAAGAAAAACTCATGCAAGAAGAGACTTAGAGATAGCTGTCAACAAGAGAGGAAAATAATCTAATAGAGCTAAGTGTCACAGCTACCAGAAGGATGCAGGATTGGAAAAAAGAATGACCGGGTGATTAGAAGTCTATTTATAAAACATACCATATTAATGAGTCAAGAGAGAAAAAAATACAATTCTATCAATAAATGATAAAACGAAATAGAAGTTTTAATGGTAAGGCCTCTTTAACCTAGTTATACATATGGATAGATGCAAGAGCACTGATGCACGTATATGCAGGTGGGGGGCAGTCCGCAGGACTTTTGCAGATTTGAGAGTTCACTGCGAAAACTCAAAGTACCAAGCATACTGTTGTACATATTCACGGCTCTGATTTATGACAGTGAAAGAATATAAAGCAAAAACAGCAAAGGAAAAGAGTGGTGGGTGAAATCCAGAGGAAAACAAGCACCAGCTTCCAAGCATCACACGAGATAAGCCAATTCCTTCACCCTGGAGTCTAACAGCAAGAGCGGAATCTCTACTGGGAGGCTCATTAGAGACTTGGGGTCTGCATGTCTCACCAGAGGCTGGTCACGCAGACACTCTGACTTTCTAAAACCACAGAAGCAAAGAGGTTCAGCACAAATAACGGAAGTGCAGTAAGACTCTTCTTAACAAGGAAAAGTAGGAAACACCCTCATAACCCAGTTCCCAGATGCCAGCTAGTCAAAGGCCAACTTTGTAAGCAATGCCTTCTAAACACAGTGGCCTCAAATTTTCTATGGGAATCCTTCTTTCTACATAGAGCTACATTTTTTCTCATGTTTACTGCAGTATTATTCACAATAACCAAGAAAAATAGATTCTACGTAAATATCTATCCCTTGGTGAATGGAGAAAGAAAATGTGGCACATATACACAATAACATATTATGCAACCATTACAAAAGCGAAATTGGGTCATTTGCAACAACATGGATGAAATGGTACTCTGTTATGTTAAGTAAAATAAGTCAAACATAGAAAAAAAAATACTACATGATCTCATTCCCAGATGGACTCTAAAAGTTGATGTCGCAGAAGTTGGGAGTAGAATGGCGGTTAGCAGAGGAGAGGAGAGGAGACAAGGAGGGATGGGAAAAGGTTGGTCAGTGAGTACTAAAGTACACTGAGATAAGACCAAGACGCTCTGGTGCGCTATTGTACCCAGGGTGACTGTAGGAAACAATTATGCACTGTATGTTTCAAAAAGCAAGAAAGTTTTCAAATGTTTTCACCACAAAGAAATAGTAAGTGTTCGCAGAGGTAGATGTGTTTAACTAAATTTGAACATTATACAATGTATACATGTATTAAAACATCACTCAGTCATCATAAATAGGTGTAATTTTATTTGTCAAGTAAAAACTATACATATAGGAAAATAAAGAGGAAAAAAAGTCAGCATAACTGTTAGGCACAAATTAGAAAGTAGGGAGAGATATTCTTCCCACTAATAGAGAATCAGAAATGCAGTGTCTTGTCTCAACTATTGCTGAATATTGTTCCAGAAGTATTAACCAATACAATTAAATGAGAAGACAGGAAAAGCAAGCTGAATAAAAATTGTAAAGGAGGGATCTTAATTATTGTTTATAAGTGATCCAAGTTTACATTTGAAATTTACAAAAAGTCTCTTGTAGGAAGTAACAAAATAAGAGAATGTGGAAATTTTAAAAATATGCCCAAAAAATCAGAATATATTTTAAAAATCAGGAAGGAAAAATTAAGGGTAAACAGTTGATGCAAGTTCAGAAAGTTGATTCAGGGTGTGTGAGGGAAATGGAAGAAGGGAGAAGTCGGTGTGGCAAAAGCTAGGAGTAAGAGGGTTCAGAATGAAAAGAGAGGCTGGGCAGTCAATATGGTGTGCAACACTCGGGTTTGGGAAGCAGTGATTGGGTTTATCTTTTCTCCTACTAACAAAGAAAGATTTCTGAGGGGTTTAAATTTTCTTCAAGTAAGAAAATAGTTTTATATGCTGAAAGCATCATTCTAGTTGCAAACATGCAAGTACTTTTGAGATGAGCCAGAAGAAATATGGTACAAGTTTTGAGAGATTTGTGAGAATAGTGTCTATGATAGTACAAGACCCAGATGGGGAGTCTAGGAGTTTGGGCTAGAGTGGAGTTAGGGAAGATGGGGAAAACTAGAATAACAGCGAAGTGTAGGCGACAGGATTACTAGGATTCTAACTAGCGGGATGTGAGAATGAGTGTGAGGTGTTGTGATGACCTCCAGGCCCACGTACAGATGGCAGTACCACTGCATGAGACAGGAAAGACTTATACAGGGCACAATGCAAATAACACGAACTCTGAACTCAATACCTCTTTCTTCCTCAAAATTATTGCATCAGCATGAAACTAATAGCTTATTCTGAACTTATTTTGAACTTCAGAAAATTGAGGAATGAACTCGAAGTTCGCTGAGGAATGAACTTCAGAAAACTGAGGAATGATCTTTAAAATTCTCTTCATTCTTTCACTCTCAATATATGGGCTACATTGTCTGAACAAATGGCAATAAAAGAATTACTATGAATTAGAAATATATCTAAGTGAATCAAAAATATTGCCACATAAAATATAAAGTTTTTACTTCACAAAATTATAAGCAGAAAGCTCACAATGGCCTCCTCTGAAGAAGTACACCCAAAGTTGATGAGAAAAACAGATTTTAATTCTAAGATATTCTTTGAATGTTTTATGTGTGTGTGTAATTCTGATAGAGTTAAAAAGAAAAAAAGACCAAAATGTCATCTTGGAAAAAGCAGAGATGTTACTTTTATCTAAGAATAAAGAAGAGTTGGAAATGCCAAATAATAATCAAATGTTGGCTAGAGGTCAAACAAGGGAAAGGCAAGGAAGCATCCAGTACATGGACAAATGGGGTCCTCGTGACCTCATGGAGATCCAGTGAGGGGGGCCAGAAGGAAGCAGACAGTACCAGCTTGTCAAGTGTCCCATGATGGTGAAGTGAGACTTGCATTTCCATACATTGGCTGGAAAGTGCAATAAAAGATAGATAGTAACTAAAGAGAGTGTAAAGTTCCTTATCGTTATTGCTAAGTTTTAATAAAAAGATGTACACATATTAGAATGGTAATAGGAGGCTATCAAGAAATTATAATTTAAATTTAAAAATTATTAAGTAATTTTAAAATACCACAATAAAATATTCAAAAGTGAAAAACATTTGTTTGCCTGGATGTTGGGGTCTCGAGCAAATTATAAAGTCTTTATTATAGCCAGGTGTGGTGGTACATGCCTGCTATCTCAGCTAGGGCAGGAGGAGGACTGTGAATTTGAGCCCAGTCTAAGTAACATAGTGAAACGCTCGCCAAATAAATAAATAGGCAAGCAGATAAAACCTTTATTACAATTATAGGAATTTTTATAGAACTGAAAACACAATAACAAAAAGAAGAAATAAGAATTTCTGCTTTCACTAGTGGTACAATGGCAAAATTTCCACTTTCCAAATTGTAATGTTGACCAGTGCTCCCACCAAGAACAAGTGGGAAATCTGGATTAAAACAAGAAAGCATCTATTTAATGCATCAGTGAGATGCCAAAGGAAACAGGGCCAGAGAAACAGAGTTCCAGAGAGAAGAGAAACATACTGAGGTAAACATATTCTCTAGCAGGTTTCCACTGGAGATATTTGCTGATTTTTAAGCTGAAAAAGAAAAAGCACAAAGAGGTTGCTAACAGATAGGAACATGATGAGTTTTGGCAGTCTCCCAAGGCTGCAGAGGCGAAACTTGGAGTTGAGGACTACCAAGGCAGGCCAGACTTTCAGAGAAGTTAATCTAGAGAGAAATAAATCACATTAAAGGGAACCCAGTAATCTGCATCAGATTTCCCCTGAATAAATGTGCAACTTTTAGGCAGAACTGGAAATTGAGTTAAAGATGCCAAGAAGAAAGCAGTGTCCAGTAATCTTGAAAGATGATCAGCTCTTAGAAAACTCATAATAGAGAGAAAAAAATACAGTCCAAAACTCAAGATTTCCAGGTGAAAATCAGAAGGAACAGTATCATAGGAGGAAGAATAAATTGGAAATAGAGCATATTTTGCAAAACTAAATCAATTCCAGTCCAACTGCTTGTGAGAAAGCAAGGTAAATTCTCTTTGGAAGAGTCAAACAGCAGCTTCAATACATCTCTAAGAGTTTTCACGCATATCATTCAACCATCAGTAAAACACTTTTAGAATTGTCAAGATATACGAAAAATAGATCAAAAGCCAAGACCAAAAAAAGTCAATAAATACAGATGATAATCTATTTTCCATCAGTATTAAGTGTCCCAGATAAGCTATTAGACAAGGATTTTTAAGTAATTGTAGTTGAAATGCTCAGGAAAATAGATGAAAAAGTGGGCAATCTCACCAGGACATTGGACTATATTAAAAATCAAATCTATAAAAATTATTTTGAAAATTAAACAAATGCAAAATATAAGAACTGATTTTTAGAGACAAAATAATGAAAGGTAAGATATAGCAGAAAAGAGGAATAATAAATGCAAGACAGATCAATAGAAAATGTCCAGATTAAACAAAGTAAAATAGAGGAAATACATAAAACAGCATGAGAAAAATATGAAACTTAGTGGGAAGTTGTCCTATATGTCCAGTTGTAGTCCTAGAAGGACAAGAGCCAAGGAATGATGGCAAAAGGAATAAACAAAGAGACAATGAGCAAGAATTTTCCAAAATCATGAAAGACATCAAGCTGCAGATTCAAGAATCTTTATAAATTCATACAGTGATATTTAAAAAAAAAAATCACATAGTTATAGTTAAATTGCTGAAAGTCCAAGACAAAAAATAATTTTGAGCGGCCAAAAACTGGCATTTTACATAAGCCAGAAAAAAAGGAAACATCTTCCAAGGTGTTAAAGAAAATAACTATTTGGAATTTTGTCTCTTGAAAAAAATATTTCTTAAAAAATAAAAGCAAAATTGAAAAGACTGGAAATACTCTTCTACAATAGAACTCTTCTAAAAGAAATATGAAAGCCAATTCTTTCAAAAGAAAAATACAGCCAACAAAAGCTTGGAAATGTAGGAGAAAATGTAAATAAGTAGAAAAAGGTTTTAAAAGTGTTAAATATTTTGGTAAGTTTGATCAACATATATACATGGCAATGATATTAGGATTGAATGTGATTTAAATTATATGTAGAACCAAAAAGCACAATTACAAACAAAACATGGGAGAGGGTTGAAGAGTTAAAATATACTGAATTTTTTCACTGCCTGTTATGCCACAAGATCATTCATTTTAATTAGGCTCTGATGATTTGTGTAAACTCTAAGTAGCCACTAAAAGAAAATAAAAGGGTATGTGACTAAAAAGGGAATGAAGTGGGAAAAAATGACTGATACGAATTTTGAGGAAGAGTAAGAAAAAAGAAAACAAATAATAAGACTATAGATTTAAACTCAAATATAACTGTGACTACATTTAAATTAAAGGAGTAAAATATTTTAAATAGAGTGTGTCACATTATATGTTAAAAAGGAGAGATATTATTATCTAATGGCCCTCAAGTTTTGAAAGAATCAGGTGAAGGAAATAAGTGAGAAAAAGCTGGCATATCTATATCAATTTCAGAAAAGTAAGCTTTAAAGCAAAAATCTTCAATATATGCAAAGTAGTATATATCATGATAAGAGGTTCGTCTATACAGAAGATGTGATTGCTGAAAATTTACATGCACATGATAATTTTGCCTCATTGTAAATAATGGGAAAATTATTGAACACGAAAAAAGAAAACAATAAAATCAATAGCACACGAAGAGGGTCATATTTTATAATTAAGTAGGATTTTCCCCAACATACAAAATAGTTCAACATAAGCAAAGCAATAAATGTAATACACCACAATAACAGAATGAAGGAAAAAAGCCATATGATCATTACAGGGGATGCATAAAAAGCCTTTGATAAAATACAAATTTTTCATAAAAAATGTCTTAAAAAACTAATCATAGAAGGAATACGCTTGAACTCAATAAAGAGCACAGATGACAAGCACATAGCTAGCATCATACTCCATGGTGAAAAGTTCAAATCTTCTCCCTAAGATTAGAAACAAGACAAGGATGCTCAGGAGATCCCCACCAAAGCAATTAGGCAAGAAAAAGAAATAAGAGGCACTCAAAGAAATGAGAAGTGAAATCAGCTCTGTTTGTTGATCATCTGAATAGTATATCCCTAAAGACCATGAAAACCTATTAGAATTGAAAAATTTAGTAAAATTCACATACAAAAATTGGTAAAAATTACTATACACAAAGGATGAACTATCCAAAAAAGAAATTAAGAAAATAATCTTATTTGTAATAGCAGCAAAAAAATAGAAAAGGAATAAATTTAACCTAGGATGCAAAAGACCTGTTTACTGAAACCTATGAAGCATTTATGTAAAAAAGTTAAAGACAACACAAATAAATGCAAAAATATTCTGAGCACATGGAATTATGAAGGAAATTGACAAGGAGACATCATCTCCTGCTAGAATGGCCATTAGCAAAACGATTAAAGACAACAAGTTCTTTTAGTTACCTTTCTAGAGTCAATGGTTTGCAAGAGAGCAGATTTCATACAGGACAAATACAAGCTACAACATTCACACACAAGCCAAATACGGGAAGGGTGCAGAATGCCTACCTTTGCACTGGAGACCTGAAAGATCCAATCAAGCGCCGGGAGCCCACAGCACTGCCCCATGTACATCCACGTCTGCACTAAAAGGCTGAAGAAATCTGTACTGGAGCCAGGATACAATGCTCACGGCGGAGATGAAGACCAGAGCTCCCCTGAAAAGCAAACAGCAGCCATCCCAATGACTGCGAGGCCCCAAGCTCCCCCTGCAGGGAGAACAGCTGAGTTCATTCAGGGAAACCAGCCGCCACAGAGCTTCTCCTGGGAATCAGTCAGCTGCTATCTTCTGCTCCTGTTCGCCTTTATACTGTGTTGGCAATAACCTTCAGGTGGGTCTTCTACGCCCAGAACCACACCAACTCAGTCCAGCTGGGTGCTCCTGCTCAGGTTGGCCATATCAGTACACCACACAAGTCCTGGCAAGAGTATGGAGAAAAGGAAATTTTTAATACGCCTTAAATATAATGCAAATTAATGTAGTCATTATCAAAAGTACTACAATATAGAGATTCCTCAAAAAAAAAAAAAGAAAGAATAGAATAGTATAAGATTAGCAATCTCATTTCTGGATATAATCCATTATAGTTTGAATGTGTCTCCTGAAATTCATGTGCTGTAGACTGGGACCACAATGTGGAGGTGTTGAAAGGTAAGGATCTTTATTAAGTGTCTAGGTGGTTGGGGTCTGCCTTCAAGAACAGATTAGTGTACTTATCATGGGAATGGATTCCTAATGAAAGGACAGGCTTGGCTTGCTCTCTCTCTGTCTCTCTCCCTCTGTCTCTCCCCCTCTCTCTCCCTCCCTCCATTCCTCTATCCCTCCTTGCTTTTGAACTTCTTTGCTCCCAAAACTGTGACAAATAAACTTCTGTTTAAAAAAATTATCCCATCTGTGATATCCTGTTATACATCACACTATTTTAAGGGGCTGAAATCAGCATGTTGAAAAGATAACCACACCCCTATATTCATTGCAGTATTGTTCACACTTGCTAAAACCTAAAAAATCAAGCTATTTTTCAATTGATGAATGGATAAAGAAAATGTGATAAATAAGTACAATAGAATATTATTCACCATTTTAAAAAGAAGAAAAGTCTGTCATTTATAGCAGCATGAGTGAAACTGAAAGACATTACGCCAGATGAGGTAAACCAGGCACAGAAAGACAAATACCACAGAATGTCACTCATTTGTACATGGAATCTAAAAAGGTCGAAGTCATAGAAGTAGAGAATACAGCATGTACAATTTGTCAACGATATGTGTGTCTGAAATACAAAGATGGTACTATACAATTCTGTATTTTGAACTTGCAACATTTCATTGGAAATTTCTGCTTTGTTACTGAGAACAGTTTCTGTGCTAGTTAAGTTAGCTCTGTTAGCAAATGTAACATTAGTTGGTAACTGCTAAACCAATTGTCAAATGTCACATTCTGATTATTTGGGGAGATAGGAGCAACCACAAACATTTAGAAAATGAAAATTAATGGGGCAAGCCAGCTTAACATCATGTGTTCACATTCTCTAGTTTGTTCAATCTCATTTTCTAAATGTTTGTGGTTATAGATTGTTTTGGAATTTTCTATATATATAAAATTATATAGGTATGATAAAGAAATTATTTTCTCAAATTTATAGGACTTTTTCCTCCTAGCCTTATTGAACACATAAGGACTTCAAGTATTTTGTCAAATAAAAATATAAAGCACACACATATTCTATATGATGTTGATTCTTTGTTTCTTTTTGAAACTTGTTCTATGATTCACACATACAATTTACTTCAGTAGATGTTTTAAGCTTTTTGAGAAAAAGGTAAAACTTGAGAGTAGTATTCTAAATATCCCAGTTAAGACAAATTCGTTTATTTTGTTGTTCTACTTATCATTTTTGTATTTGCCTGTTCTATAAATTTCTAAGATAAGATTTATTTTTATATTTTAAATATAATTTTATTTAAATTGACATTATATTTTGGGACCTCATCCTAACATTGGATTGTTCAATATGGTTGTGTTGGGTGCATTTTACTCTCATGATTCCCAGTGACACTCACTAAAATGTAACAGACCCTTGACGCTTTTGCACACGTACATACACCTTGCCATTCATCGTACCAAGTGGGTTAGCACAAAGATTGCTTTCTGTATCCTTCCCACACAGCTACTGAGATGCGCAGGTGGCTACCATTATGATAAAATAAAAATTTTCATTAGAAAAGTATAGTATGGGATTGAGAAACACAACACTGCAAGGTGAGGGGGTTTAATAGAACAGAAGGAAGAGCTAGAACGAAATCTTGTAATTAGATATTGAGTATAATGGACAAAATGTGATCTGAAAACAAAAAATATGGAAATGATTAAGATAAAAACTGTATCTTTAACAAAATAAATATATCATTAGCAAAACCAAAGTTAAAATGATAGACAAATAGTTAAACTTTCATAAGAATTAATGCCATTTTCTTGCTTCTAATATATATTTTGTATGTCATTTTAACCTCTTGTTGAATGCTTATTTTCTCAACTTCAAGTTTCATTTCATAGTGTGTTATTCTACTTCTAACTCTTTGTTGGTTTTAGTTTTTAAACTCTTAATTTAAGCTTTGTTTTTCAGTTTTAGATTAAAATATATGCAGATATTTTATACCACATCATAGTATATTTGCATTTATTATACAATATTATGTAACAAATATTTATTCCATAAATCAATGAAAATGTAATTTAGTTAATCTTTAATCCCTTCCCTGCCACCATACGGTCGACATTATACTGGATTCCCCTGTAACCTCAAAGTCCCAGGAGTCAGCGCACCTCAATTTGTAGAACATTATTTTCCATTATGCTCTATTTGGAACCACCGTACTGTGGTATACTTTTTTTGGATACCGGAAATGAAAAAGTTTTTATTGCGAAAACAAGCATGATGTTCTGGAACTCACAGGCTATGACAGAGTGTTCTAGAAAGTGTGTCACTTCCTTTTATAATCAATTTCCTCCATCTTACAAATATCACACAAATGTAATCTTGGTCAAAGAACATAAGGAGAGAAAGAACAGAGATTTATAGAAAATTCACTTCCGTGCTCAAATATGTGTATCTCTTAAAAGCAAGTAAAAGCAGTCCAGAACACCTAACTTGGTGAATTTTTAAATTTTTATTTTTGACTTGTGTTCATCCATTATTTAGGGAAGGAGCTCTAATAGCACAAAGATAGTTAATCCTAACAAAAAATAACGATACAACAATAATCTTTAACTCATCTCACCTTTAGTGTAAGCAGAAATAGAGAAAAAATTTAAGAAAGAAGTTAATACATAAGTCAATTTGCACATAATGATTGTGAAATACAAACAACAAAAGGAACTTCAGGGTAATCCCTGAGTCAAATACCTTTCTATTGAAATAGAGAAACTGGATTATACCAGGAAACTGTGATAGTTTCTACAGTAATAAGAGATGTTGGAAGGCTCCCTTCACCACCCAGGGCAGTGATGACCCAGACTTAATCATCTTAGACATTTCTCTCTCCTGACCCTTTAATGTCTGTGTCAATTTCAAATTTTATTTACTATTTGTATTTTTCCTCTTCTTAGTTGTAGTTACAACCCCAAACCACAGATTTACAACCAATCTTCCCACTTCTGATCTAGATTTCTACAAAGAGTCAGCCTCAGATAATAATCATTGCAAAAATCTGAATATTACCTCCACTACTTTGTTTTCCTCTTTGGACAACTGAATTGTAGAATTAAACTAAGCAGCAGCACTGCCAGGATTACTAGATCTTTGACCATATTAACTAGTACTGGTCTTTCCTTTACATTCCTTTACAACAAAATTGAAAAAGTGGTTATGAGTTAGTGGGGCAAAAGCAGGGGTCAGTGGCCATCAGATTTCTCACTATATTGCACCGCACCACAGTTCACCAACAAAAAGAAGTCTACTCCCTTTATACCTCACAAAGCACATATTAACTCTAAGTTATCCCCTAATACCTACCTTTTGGGTAGAGGTCAGGAATACTTATTCAATAAGCTCTTCAAGTGATTCTAATGTCTAACAAGTTTAAAAACAAAGTGATCGGAGTGGATGGATTTAGAAGAATCTTTTTTTAAAAGTCAGTTTTAAATAAATATGACTTTTCTCCTTTTAAAAAAATCTTCTACTTGCATCTTCCTTTTAGCAGTAACTTTAATAGAAGTTATTGCTTGAGATCTCTGACTCTACCCACAGAACTAGCAAAGGGAGACCTCCCTGGAATGGATATACTGGCTCCTCAGATTCTAGTACTGTTCGTAACAGCTCAGTGTGCAATGGAAAGCTGCAATTATTCTTGGGCTGAAACCTGAAGGAAGAAAAATCACCAATTCTTCTTCTGGACTATTTACAAGAATATCACTTTTATAATAGAGTAACCATTGTCAGTTGGAAAGATGCTTAATATCATTTGCAGAAATTTTGTCCTAGCCGTGAAAGCTTGAGATTGATCCTCTTTCCTGCCAGCCCTGAGTCCCAGAAACACTGATCAATACAAAACAGTTTGTCATCCCCAATACAGCAGTACGATTTCCTTGTAGGATTTAGATTCCGAGATAGATCTCTGTTCATCATTTTATGTATGGAAAAAATGCAAGCAAATTAGAACCTTGACCAACTCATTTCTGAGTTTCCTGAGTGTGAAGTATTGACTCTGCTGTTCGGGGATATACTAGAGCTCTCTTTCACAGTCAGAAATCATGTTAGCTGCTTCCAGTCCCTGGTACAGGACATCTGACACCTACAATTTACAGGAGGAGAGATTGATTTTACCGCAGGTCTGCAGAGCATTCGGTCCACGTCCAGCTGGTTCCAAGGCAGCATTGGCACGGCGGAAGGGCGGGGCAGAGGAAAGCTGCTCAGCTCACGGCAGCCAGGAAGCAGAGAGAAGGGAAGAGCCACAAGAATACACCGGGTCACCCCACTACCGGTAGCCTCTCTTCTGACTGGGCCCCAGTTCCTAACAGTACATTCGGTTGTCAGCTAATCAGTGAAGGAGGCCATTGGTGAGCATAATGCCCCAGGATCTAATCATCTCCAAAAGCACCACCTGGGAACACTTTTCTGGCACATTTCCGGTCTAAACCATAACAAAAATCTATTCTGATAAAAATCTTCCACCATCTAGTCCAAATGTCCTGATGCTGTACAAACTTACTGCGCCTTCAACTGCCAACCTTGATCACTTGTTGTCTTGTTCATTTCTCATAAATTCTGTTCTTCTGCTTGTATTCAGAAAACTCCTCTTTTAAAAAAAATCATCTATTCTGAATTGAGCAATTAGCATCTCCTTTTAAGAATGTTATTGTTAAATACTTTATTCTTTCATCTTCTGGCAACTTCCTTACTCCTTTCTTACTCTGAGAATTTGAAATGCATGTCAAGAATATAAAGTCTTAAAATCTTCAGAAACTATTTATGTAAACAAAATGATAAGAGTTAGAAAATAAATTGTGTTCTACTACTGTAAGGTTTGTTATTTTTGTTCATCTGTTTTGCCATTGTCTCATTGATGTGGCTACATGGACCAGGTTGGTCTTTGCTTCATAGGATAAATTAGCCTACTGATAATCAAGTAAAACACTTCTAGTTTTCTGTTATTAAAATGCATCTTCACCTAATAGCTAGGGCCACTAATTTGAATACAGATATAATGATGACAAACTCTAATGATTTTTCTATTGTGTGTCAAGAGCAAAGGTCTGGACTCCTTGACTAATGACATACTAATCTTTTCGTATCTTGATCATATTTATCTTCATTCCTTACCTTGTAATTGTGGCTCAGCAAGATATGCCTTGATTATAGTCAAACACACACGCATGCGCGCACACACACACACTCTTTTCTCTCCATTTACATTCTACAGTCATGTTGGTTCCACTGTCTGAAATGTTTCCTCCACTTGAAAATTTCAGCTCAAGTCTACCTTTAAGAAATCCTTTCCTGTTCCCACTTCCAGACTAATTTAGATGACTCATCACAGTGTCCCTGTAACACCGTGTCTATTTTCTATCAATATATTTAATGTTATTTTGTTCTCAGTTGCTATTTTTTTTCTGGTCAGCTCTGTACAAACTTGAGAACAAAGATTCTTACTCATATTTTAGTTTCCTGACTGGTGTCAACAGGTGCTCACAAAGGTTTGTTGAATCAATGCATGAATCAATGAGTAAAACTCAGGATTAATGTTGTGCCTTACAAGAAGAAACGTGCTAAAAAAGCAATATAGGTTCACCTGCTGACAAATACATGTCTGCACCTGAGATTCAAGTATGTAAAGGTAGGATTTGTTTCTTATAATTCTGTGAAATTTTTTTGTAAGATTCCTAACTTAATGATTCTTTGATTCTTTTCGTTTTCAGCTTTAAAAGCTTAATATAAAATAGTGAATAAAATATTCTACCTTTGGTGTTGGGAGTGGTGATGGGTAGTAAAGAACATAGAGTACGTGGGATTAATGTTGGATCCCCTGGTGGATGTCCTAGCTTGTCAGGAACTATCTGAATTTTGTTATGCCCCTTACTTCCTGAAAGTCATCATTTCTATATGTAAAATTGTCATATAATATGGAAATCTTGTGGGATTTCACTGAAGACTAAATGATACGGCTATGGGAGAGTATCACATGTTTTTTCTTTCCTAAATGAATGTTTAAGTTCTATGTTGCCCCATCTCAGGGTGGATTTATATTTAAAGAAATAATCCAACAGCCAAATCAATAAATATTAACA
Source organism: Hystrix cristata (assembly GCA_004026905.1). Lineage (NCBI taxonomy): Eukaryota > Metazoa > Chordata > Mammalia > Rodentia > Hystricidae > Hystrix > Hystrix cristata. The sequence continues at coordinate 14,950 of PVJO010004920.1, forward strand.
TGAATTTATAATCCACAACTTCTTTAAATTCCCTCTTCCACCCCTTTCCTCTGACACTTCATTTGCTTTACCTATACTTGTCCCAAAACCCCTCTCTTCTCACCTCATTTTCAACATGCCGCTGAAAGCTCTTATTCTTACCCAGCCAGTCTGGGCTGTCCCTTCACCCTCCATTTGTTCCATCAATATGTTTTCCTCAAGAGGTCAGAAAAACCAACCCATTAACACTCATCTATTGGTAGTTTATGTTCCAGTTTTATATCTATGAGCCTAGAGCATTTGAGAAGATGTGCGTTCATGCCCACAGACAGGTTACCATCCCTCGGGGGACTCTGTGTTTCCATCAGCCTCACCCTGGTCACACTTAACTGTCAAACCTGAGTGCGTAGTGTCAGGGACAAGCCAGGCACCCTTCTTACTAATTTAATTATTCATTCATTGCTTTTATACAGAAGTTCTAGGCCAAAACTTGACTAGTGATGAAAAATTCTCCTCTCTGCTTTCAAGGACTTTAGAATACAGTAGAAGACACATGAAAACATGATGTGTATCCTACCGTTTGATAAGTAAAAGATGTAGTGAGTTAATCTTTGTTTTCTTCCTTTGTGCAGACTGGGAGTACAATGATGAGCAGTGTAGACATCGCATATATAAACTAAATTCAGAGAACAGGTTGAGTGAACAGATAGATAGTCTAGCAGACAAGGGAGCCACCCTTGAGGAAACAATCTTTAGGCTTTTATCTGAAGGACAGTAAGATTTTATCTGATCAGAGGCAAATGATCTTAGAAGCCTAAACTGAGAGTTGGGAGATGGGTAGAATGCAGAAGTATGTCGACATGGGCCTAGGATACTCTCGCAAAACCAACAAACCGTTGAACTTTTTCCTAGGAGAAATGTATAATCACTGAAGTAGTCAGGAGAGAACAGATACTGACTTGAATGCTGGGGGCCAGTGCAGGGGTAACTTCACTGATCTAGGGAGAGAAACTGATAGTGCAGGGTGGGGTGGTGCTTGTCAAGACAGGAGAAAATTCATGTGTATAAGAAGTTCAAGAGATAGACTTACCAATACTTAAAATTGATTGGATGAAGGATATGAGAGAGCAAAGTTGGTTTTTGGACTCATTTAAATGGAACCAGTATTATACAGGAGGAGAAGCAGATTAGGAGATGGTGGTGAATCCAGTTCAATGTATTTGAGAGACTCCCAGGCAAAGACATCCAATAAACACTTAATGTACTTGTGTGAAGCTCACAAGTAGGGTTAGGTGCTGCCTTAGGAGTAATCAGTGATGTGAAGAGTAGAACTCGAGGGCCCCTTGGATTTCCCAATAGATAGGCCACTTAGAGCCTTCATGAAAGTAGTCTGAGAGCAGAAGAGTGGTGAGAAGAAGGAACAGAGGACAAAGAAGAACACAGTAATATTAGTGTGTGAGGTACACAGGACCCAGACTATCCTAATGTTTAATCTATTGAACGTTCATGTCCCCTTCACAGTGGAATGAGTCCAAGCAGTGACACAGGATACAGGCTCCTCCTAACTTGTAGTGTCACCACTTTCAATAAATGTCTTTGCGGTTAGAAGAGCCAGAGAAAGTGAAATTTTACATGTGAGAGGGTGATAGGTTTTCATCGTTGTGACAAAGTACCTGAGATACACAATTTAAAAGAACGAAAGTTTATTTTGGCTCATGGTCTCAGAGGATTCAGTCCATAGTTTGCAGGTTGCATGGCTGCAGGCCTGCGATAAGGCAGAACATTGTGGAGGGAAGGTGTGGTGAGTACATCTTTTCATCTCATAGCACCCCGGAAGCAGAGAAAGAGGGAAAAAGCCAGAGAGGAAATGGCCAGGGACAAAATATAGTATTCAAAGGCATGCCTCCCAGCAACCTATGTCATCCACTTAGGCCTCCCCTTCTAAATTTCCATCATCTCCCAATAACACCATCACGTTATGAATCCTCTGATGAATAGGGATTTCCAAAATCCCATCAGCTGCCAAACAAGCCTTCAACAGAGTGAACTTCTGGGGGACATTTTGGATACCAACTATAACACAGAGACTCTGATGAAGCAAACAGTAGTGTTTATCTCCTCTATGCATATTTAAGTGGATAGAACAAAAATGGTTCCCCTGAACTGCCAGGAGCCAGGAAATAATTTAGTGAATACCAGGAAGAAGAAGAGAAGCAAGAAAGTTGGTGAGCATTAGCATTCACTGTTTCAGCCATCAGTCAGTTTGGTAGGATGGGAGTAGAAAAGGGAGAACAGACAGGCCGCTTCTAGGATATTTTAAAAGAAGGCGGTTTGCGACCCAAACCTTGAAAACCAGGCAGTCGCGGATGGCAGTCCCTGCCTCAAGAACAGGAGTATAGCAAAGCATAGCTTGCCATTCCTACACCCCGATAATAAGGCTGATGTGGACGCCAAGGGTGGCACAGTCAGCAATGAGGGAGCAGGCCATGTTGTCCTACACAGGAAGGGAAGCTGCTTTTCAAAGTGATTCTCCAAACTTCATCTCAAGAGTATCACCAGACAAGTCAGCAAACAATAAGATAGAAAAAAAATTCTTGTGTATTTTTACTTTGTTACTTTCTTCTTCTTTCATAATGCTTATTATAATCCATTCCATGTACAGAACTGACCATAATCTCACATATAATACTTTGGAACGCTGCCCACAGACTTTCTCATCGAGGGTCACTTCCTTCTTTCATTTTTTTTTTTTATTCTTGTCCTCCTCTACCTTGATTCTTTAAACTTCAACGAGAATGTTGGCTATTATATCTTGAGGTCTTAAACAAAAAACTTTCTTACTACAATTCCTTAAAAAGTGATCACCTTGACAAAATGTGAATTTCCATTGCAACTATTTTTTAAATATTTTTCCCGAATAATTAAATATTTTAAGGAGACGAAGAGGGGCAAATCGGGAGGATGTTTCTTGCTTGTTTCATTAAGAAGAAGCAACAACAAAATGTGATCCACAGCACTATTAGGGATAATTGGAAGTATAATTATTCTGGAGAATTTTGGATTTAAATTGTCAGTTCACTGCACATGTTATTCAAATACCTGCCAATCTCTCTCCAAAGATGTCAAAATCAATGGCAAAAATAATTTCTGAAAAAATAATAATTTCTGATTAATTTATTTGAGAAGCTCTGTATGTCAAAAATCACCACGTGATTCAGTACATTATAATTTTATTTATGGGCTTATCTAGCTCAACTATTTCCAAAAGACTGAATTAATTGTCACTGTTAGTTAGCTATATATTAGTAAACTATTTTTCTTATTTTTTATTGTACAGCTTTGAGATGAGAGAAACTGAGAACTTAATTTTCCTGTTCCTAAAATGAAATGTGAAATGAATTTTGAGTCTAGTAGAGTTTGTGGATGAATTTGAAATGCAAGATATAAAAATACTTTATAAAGATTCCTCTGGGGTAGGAAAAAACGTGAAGAATTTAAATGAAAGCATTACAATTACAGACAAAAACGTAATCACACCAAAAGAATTCCAGTCCCACACTCAGTAATCTGAGTTCTGCTGGTGTTTTCCCGTCACTTGAGAACCCTCATTCCTAGTACTCCTCGAACCATCCACCGAGATCAAAATGCTACACAGTCTCAGGTTGTATCTACTTACATCATTCACCTGGAAGAAACATAGAAACTCGGCAATAATTCAAATACTTCGCCACTCAACGTGAAGCCGCTGCCAAAGTACAAAGAGCGCCACCTAGTGAACGCCCTGAGGAATCTTTCCTACCTGTCATTCATTCGCTGCTCTTTATTGGCTACCTACTCTGAGCTAAGTACAAGCTTCTTTCTAGCCACACCTGCAGATCTTTTACTTCTCTGAAATTCCTCCAGCAGTCTTTCCACTGCCTCATTCTCTTACACTCGGTGTCCCATGACTGGAATGCCCACAAATTCTCTTCATACCTGCTAAAGGACCTTTTTCAACCGGGCATGGTGCTCCACGCCTGTTATTCCAGTACTTGGGAGGCTGAGGCAGGAAGATTGCCACAAGTTAGAGGCCAGCTTGGGCTCTATAGCGAGTTCAAGCCAGCCTGAACTACATAGCGAGATTCTGTCTCAAATGAAAAAAAAAAAAAATACACTTTTCAGGACACAGTGTAAATGCTTGGCTCCTCGCTACCACTCCCTCAACTCCCCTTTTTCTTAAATCAAGTTACTTTATATAGGTTTTATGCTTCTACCGTATCATCTATTATCTCCCTCTCTGTACAGGGGTTTACCTATGTCACTACCATTCTGTTATTACATTTACATGTGTATATTTATATAACTCATTCCACTATGTCTTCCGTGTGATAAATAATTATTTTTGTTACATGAATCAAAAGACTGACTATTTAAAAAGCAATTGCCCTTTGTAGTAGTATTAACCATTACACTGCCTAAACTACCCGGATCCTAGAATATGTTTTGACTACTTCCCTTATATCTTTAAATTAATAGTCTGACTCTAAAGTTTTTCCACCATGAATTTCTTTTAGATGAGAGTACAGAAACAACCAACCAACTCAAAATATCGACCTTCGATCACTTTAAAAAATGAAAAACATACAAAATACTCAATGTTTATAAACAAATTAATGAACTGATGTTGTTAAGAACTCTGTCGATGTAAGAGGCTACACTAGAAAAACAGAAGACCAGAAAATGAGCACTAATAGACCTAAAGAAACTCTGCACTCCATCCTACAGACTACCCTTCTCTTACCCTCTGAGGAAATCCTCCTGCCTCAGCCTCCTGGAATTATGCCACATTGTACAAAAGCTTCAGAAGGAGCAAGAACCAAGAAGTGAAGTGAGTAAAAGAAAGCTTAACACGGTAAGGTATAAGGAAGCTTCACGCAGGTGGCTGGGGTCGGAGGCCTCATGAGGAACCACAGGTCAGAAATCAGGGCTGGATCCCAGTGAGATTGGGGCTGGGACGCCCCTGGGAGGAGCAAGGAGGGATGGATTAAAGGGGATCGTAACAGGGAAATGAGACAGTAGGAGGGGAGACCAATTAAGCAGGTAGCAGGATTAAGAACTCAGGTGTGAAGTCTAGTGTATACTGCGGTTGAGCAGAATATTTAAATAACCGGAGAGGGGCACTAAAATGTTAATTAATACCAGTCCTAAATTCTTGTCAAAGCAGCAATTTGTCCCATATTTTGAGTATCTTGGACTTCAGCGAAAAAAAAATGGCAAATGTAACAATCTTGTACCAGTATTTTTCACACTTGGCTACATAAATGTTTAAAACTCTCAATATCTAAGCTGCTTCCCACACCAATAAAATCAAATCTCTAGAATCGGAATCTGGGCTTCAGAACTTTCCAAAACAGCCTACCTGACGATGCCGACCAGCAAGGGCTGGAGACACTGCTCTCGCGTGCGACGGGCCGGCCTAATTACCTCCCTGGGCCCGCTCCGAAAGAAATCAAATCCCAGCTGACAAGCAATCCGCTGCCTTCGGGCTCCAGACCAGAGGAAGACTAATTCAGCCCGAATGATCGATATCGTGTTGAAATTACGAGGATTAGGCGGAGGAGGCTGCCGAGAAATTCAGCCCAGAAAATCAACGTCAGACCAGTGGCAGAGTACAAGCAAACCCTGCCTGGGACATTTCTGGAAACTAGCAACCGAGGCAAAGCTGAGGCTCAGAACTAGAGGAAGATTGACCACCGTGGGCATCCGCCAAGGATGAAAACAGAGCAATCAGGAGAACCATCACTTTAAAATTATTATTATTATTTTTTTATTTCCAAGAACATGTATTGTTACATTGTATACATAGTGATCATATTCATCTTAGTTAATTTTTACCTGTACGTGATACATCTCGGTTTCCCCGCTTCTTTCCCACCCTTCCATTTCCCTCCCCCTCCCTTCCCCCTTCCACTCCCACTCCCTTCCCTATTTACAGTAGCTTTATTTACATTTTTCCCCTTTTTCCCTTTCTTTTCTTTATATCTTTTCCTTCTTTTCCCCCTCTTGCCTTTCTAATTCTCCTGCCTATTGAATACCATCTTTCTTTTACTTAGTATCTATTATATTTTTTGTCCTTATTTATGCTTATGGTTTCTCATACCAGAGAAACAATTCGATATGTACTCATGTGTGTCTGATTTATTTCACTTAAGAGTATGTTCTTAAGGTACATCCATTTCCCTAGACATATCTCAAGTTTATCCTTTTTATGGCAGTGTAGTACTCCATTGTGTAGAAAAACCACATCTTCTTTAGCCATTCATTAGTTGTTGGGCATTTGAGTTGTTTCCAAGACTTAGCTATTACAAACTGTGTTGCTATAAACATGGTTGTACATATATCACTGAGGAACGATGTTTTTAATTCTTCTGGGAAGATACCAAGCAGAGGAATAGCTGAATCAAAGGGAACCTCCAGTTGTAGTTTTTTGAGGAATTACCACATTGATTTTCACAGTGATTGGACCAGACTACATTCCCAACAACAGTGGAGGAGGGTTCCTTTTTCACCACAGCCCACCAGCATTTGTTATCGGTTGATTTCTTGATGATAGACACTCTTTCTGGGGTGAGATGAAATCTTAGCGTTGTTTTGATTTGCATCTCTCGAATGACCAGTGATGTTGAACACTTTTTCATATATTTGTTTGCCATTTGTATTTCTTCATCTGAGAGGTGACTATTCCTCTTCATCTGAGAGGCGTCTATTGGATTGGGTCTCTAAATTTGGGGGGTCTGATTCTTTTGAGTTCTTTATATATTCTAGATGTGAGACCTTTGTCTGAGGAATGGTTGGTAAAAATTTTTTCCCACTCTGTGGCTTTTCATGCCACTCTTTTGGTGATTTCTTTTGCTGTACAAAAACTTTTTAATAGGATGTGATCCCAAGCGCTGATCCTTTGTGCTTTTTCTCATGCAGTCTGAGTTTTGTTCATAAATTTTTTTCCTATCTCTATGTCTTCAAGAGTTCTTCCTATTCTATCTTCTAGTAGATTTAGTGTTTCTGTTTTAATGTTTAGATCTCTGATCCACTTCAACTTTAGTTTAGTGCATGGTGAGAGTCGTGTATCTAGTTTTAGTTTTCCGCATATGGCAAGCCAGTTTTTCCAGCACCATTTATTAAAGAGGCTGTCTTTCTTCCAGTGAGGGTGTTTGGCTCCTTTGTTGAAGATGAGGTATTTGAGTGTGTTTGGAGTTGTTTCTGCGTCTCCTAACCTGTTCCACTGATCTTCAGGTCTGTCTTTTTACCAGTACCATGCTGATTTTATCACAGTAGCTGTATAGTATAACTTCAAGTCAGGAACTGTGATGCCCCCTGCCTTGGCCCCGTTGCCCAGAATTGTTTTTGCTATTCTTGGTCTCTTCTGGTTCCAGCTGAATTTCATAATTGCTTTCTCTAATTCTGTGAAGTATGCTATTGGTATTTTGATTGGAATTGCATTAAATCTGTATAGTAGTTTAGGAAATATGGCCATTTTCACTATGTTGGTTCTTCCTGCCCAAGAACATGGGATGTCTTTCCATTTTCTGATATCCTTTTCAATTTCCTTTTTGAGAGTACAATAATTTTCACTGTAAAGCTCTTTTACTTGCTTTGTTAGATTAATTTCTAAGTATTTCTTTTTTTCTTTTTTTCTTTTTTTTTTTTTGGTGCCATTGTGAAAGGTGTAACTTCCCTAATTTCTTTCTCAGTGAGTTTGTTATTTGTATATAGAAATTCTATTGATTTTTGAGGCTGATTTTATATCTAGCTACACAACTGAATTTGGTTATTAAATCTAGAAGTATTTTGGTGGAGTTTTTGGGGTCTTCTATGTAGAGTATCATGTCATCCACAAATAATGCTAGTTTAACTTCTTCCTTTCCTATCTTTATTCCTTTTATTTCTTTCTCTTGTCTAATTGCTCTGGCTAATGTTTCCAGAACTATATTGAATAAGAGTGGTGAGAGTGGACAGCCTTGTCTTGTTCCTGAATTTAGAGTGAAAGCTTTCAGTTTTTGACCATTTAGCATGATGTTGGCTGTTGGATTATCATAGATGGCTTTTATCAGATTGAGGTATAGACCATCTATTACTAATTTCTGCAGGGGTTTTTATCATGAATGGGTGTTGGATCTTGTCAAATGCTTTTTCTGTGTCTATCGAAATGATTGTGTGATTTTTGTCTTTGACTCCGTTGATATGGTGTATTACATGTATATATTTGCTTATGTTGAACCATCTCTGTATCCCTGGGATGAGTCCCACTTGGTCGTGGTGTATAATCTTCTCGATAATTCGTTGTATTCTGTTTGCCAGTATCTTATTGAGAATTCTTGTTTCTATGTTCGTTAGGGAAATTGGTCTGTAATTCTATTTTTGGTTGGATCCTTTTCTGGTTTTAATATCAGGGTAATGCTTGCTTCCAGGAATGATTTTGGGAGTACTGCTTCCCTTTCAATTTCCTTAAAGAGTCTGAGGAGTAGTGGTGTTAGGTCATCTTTGAATTTCCTGTAGAATTTAGCTGTGAATCCATCAGGACCTGGGCTTTTCCTTGTTGGTAGGTTTTTAATTACCTCTTCAATTTCAGTGGATGATTTGGGGTTATTTAGCATTTCTATTTCTTCTTGACTCAACTTTGGTAATTCATATGTATCTAAGAATCTGTCCATGTCTTTGGCATTTTCCATCTTGTTTGAGTATAGATTTCTGAAGTAGGTATTGACGATCCTTTGGATTTCTGCCAGGTCAATTGTGACTTCACCATTTTCACTTTAAAATTACTAAAATAACTATTGTATGGTATGCATTTCTGTGCCTCTGTTCCATTGGGATTACCTGTCTGATTCACCAACTCATGCTACAAGCTTTAGACTCTTAGGCACTTGGACTCTCCATTCCAAGGTGATAAATCCACTCTCAATTTATAGAAGAGTTAAGGGGATTGTTTTTACTCTCGCTCTACTCTTGCATCGATTCTTTTGGCTTAAATTTGTTTCTGTTATTTCTGTCTAACTTAAACTTATGGGTGGTAGAGGGCTATAGAAGATGTTCACCATCTCATTGAAAGTACCAGGATCAGGCAGAGGAGTCTGGAGATAGCCGGAACTCTTACCCAGGAGAACCAGTGCCAGCCCAGAAACAGAGTAGAGGCAAGCCTGGTCTGGTCAAGAGAATATGCTATTGTTTTTCTTTAAAGTGGGAGATACAAATATAAAATAGGAAATACAAAATATAAAACTATTGGCCAGATTATGGAAATAATTCAATAAAAAGGAAAATACGGATGATTCATAAAAAGATTACAACCTAGAGGAGGGCCAAGGGGGGAACTTTTGTACAACGAGGGGAAGAAAGAATTCTTTCCCAGAAACAGGAGATAAACAGATCCTGTATTCACACAAGTGAACAGGCTAGTTGTGCAGGGAAGCTGGACATTTTACTTTGGTGGCTTCTCTACGAAACACCAATTTAAATTAGTGACTGAGAATATCATGTGGGAAAGACAAATTGGAGAATTCAAGAAAGAGAAAGTATTATCAGCACTTCTGGTACAAACGCTGTTAACAAAATTTAGACATGTAGATACTTAGAATAAAGAGCATCTAATTTCCTCACATTTTACAAAGACGTATTTCTGGTTTTATTTGTGGTATGTTTATGTTATATTATGTTTGTTTTTTTGTTTATAATGTATTTCGAGAGTTAGAGCCACTGAAACAAAAGTTGAAAATAGAAAAGAAATACAAGTAAACTGACCCAGTGAGTTCCAGAAGGGAATAAGAGGACGTGGGATGTAGGACACACAGCTCTGGAGGGAGGCTGCAGATGGCAGGCGAACAGGGGATTCCATCACGCTAGACTCACCTTCTCAGGTGAGACACCTGCAGCTGAGAAGGATGCCTGCAGCTGAGAAGGACGAAGGTGGTTGGGTGCATAGTTAAGATAAAAAGATCAACTGGATATGGAAGAACTGCTGTGGGAGCGGGACTGTGTGATGAAAATGTGTGTGTGGAGATTGCCAAGTGTTGTTGTGTGTCCAGGGGAGCTTCGTTAGTATACGTTCAGGGGCCAGCAACCCACACAGTTCTGTAATTTTCCTCAACATTTCCCCAAAGCTAACAGATGAATGACTGCTTTTTAATGAAAGCCAGACCTCTTCACAAACAAGAAGCACCAAGAGAAGAAAATGTAGGCTGGCTCCCTAATACATGCATAACACTTGTGGAATATTAAATACAAGTTTAATGACTTCTTCATTCAACAAAAGGTTACTAAGTGTCTTTTACATGCTATGAGCAAAAACTGGAGCCTGTAGTCAAATGGAAATAAGATGTTAATCAATTCAGAGCACAGCTAAATGGGAAATCACTGAAGTGAGCCCACTGGGAAGGAAAAAAGGAAGGGCTTTTGCAGTGCACAGTAGTGATTTTTTTTCCATGGCAGGATAGACTGAGTAGGCTTCCCAGAGGGGAGAAGTAAAGACTGAGCAAAAATCTGACACCTGGGTAAAAGTGCCTCAAGAAAAAGACAGGTGAACTGGATGTACAGTGGGCAGAGGAGCAACACTGCACAAATTGGGACGGAGCAGGAAGCCCGGGGAGGGTGTGGAGCTGAAAGCCAGCAAGGGAGACTTGGGTCATCAGCAGAGCAGCCCTGAGGCCATGTGAAGTATTTTCCCTTTATCTTTATAAGAAAGGGACTGAACCAATCAGCAGGAGGGCCTAGGGAAGATCATCTTGGGTGGGGGTGAAAGTCCAGAGGTTCTTCGGGAGCCAGAGCAGGCCATGGTGAGTCTGGGGTTGGAGGAAGCAGGGTTGACATAGGCCAAGATGTGAATGGTCATCAGAGATAACTGGGAGTTCAAATGATAAAGCTTGTGGGGGATGGATAAAAAGTGTGAGAGAAAAGGAGGGGACTGGTTTCTGTCCTGCTTGACAGGGTATACGGTGTAGCTTTGGGAATTGTAGAAGAAAACCTCGGGTCTAGATTTTGTCATATTGAAATTCCTACAATCAGAATGGGAACTCTTGCAGGATTTATTTGGTAGTAAGCTATCAGGATGAATAAATGTGCTGATGCTGCTACTTACAACCAACATCTCAGCATTTGGAACTGATGGTACCCGTGCTGGTTTTCGGATTCTGCCTTTACCGTTGAGGTTTCCGGAATACACTGAATGATGATGGTTTCCTCCACAGAGAGACCCCATGGTAGGATAACATGCTTTCTATCAGAGAGCAGGCAGTTACAGCCATTTCATGCGTTAGGAAATTGCAGCGCAAAGAAGTCGAGCAACTTGTATGCATAAAGGACCGGTTTAGCTTTCCACAGTTCTGGACAGCCTGGCGCTTAAATAGCTTTCTGACTTCTGACCAATTCTTTCACCTCTCTACGCTTCAGTTTTTCATTTTTTAATGCAATATACAAAAAGAAGGTAAAAATTTTGAACCATGATCTCTACAGAGTATTTTCTAGCCATAAAGCTTAAAAGAATAGAGAGCATAAAGCTACACAGTAAATAGCTGAAGGCTGTTTCTGTGTTCTTAGGTTTCTGAGTTGCTGTGTAAGGGCAGAGGGTTTTTTCCCAAATAAGGAGAAAAATGAAAAAGAAGAAACAGGCCCTAATGTAAATAACATGTCCTACAATTAAAGACTTAAAATAAAGGCAACAAAGGGCAAGATATATAGGTAAAAAAGAGAAAAAATTGTAATTTTCATGTTATCAAAAACATATTACCAAAGAAATGGGTCAAATATACCAAAGAAATACCAAGAAGAAGACCACTAAAAAAATAAATAGTAGAAAGATGTTAAGTGAAATGAAAACAGTAATGATAATTGCTGTCACCAACAATGACACCAGAAAACAACTGTGGTTTACTGGCACCTGAGAAGCTGTTTTAATCTTCTTGAATGTTGTTGCTGTAAATGTGAATGGTCTTTGCAATTATGTACATAACTTTTGCATGTGCAAAATTTATCAAAATGTAAAGAAAATAACTCCTAATTTCACCTACTCCACAGATCAAAATTTTGTATTTCCTTATTTTATGTTTTGAGTAGCAATAATTTTTATGAATATAATTGGAATAACATAACACCCACTATTCTATGTATAGCTGTAAACTTTTTAATATTTCATGTTAAACACTTATCTTTTCTAAATATTATTCAGAACAATTTTATGCGTGCTTAGCAAGTATGTAAATATTTCATAATTTATTAAACTAATAACCTATGTTAGAGACTTTAGGTCTCTAGATTTTCTCTATTATGAATAATATAATATAAATATAAACAATTTATTTACTTCTCTGATAATGTAAGCCACATACATCAAATGACATGAGCCATGTTAGCATTTTTATACATATTTTAATTTTCTTACTATTGCACCAATTTACCTTTCATCCACAATATAAGAAACTGCCACTTTCACTAGAGCCATACACCAGAAAATTTTTATTTCTAACTTTGAGAAATAAATAAAAAGCAAGTCCTGTAAGAGTGAAGTATGGAAGAGCAAACAGTTTATTTAAAAAGAAAAATGCTTCTTAGCAGAATACAATAAAAAAAAAAAGAAAAGAAAGCAAGCAGAGGCAGACTTCCAAAGAAGTAGAGGAAGAAACTGTTTAAAACAGCAGCTAATGCTTTTCATACGGTTTACTGGTGAATGTCTGTTTGTTATGGTTTGTGACTAGACATCCTCCAAAGCCTGATAGGTGGGACTTTTTCAAAGGTGGCTGTATCTAGTCTATGTGATGCCGAGATCTAGGACTCGATGCTGGGATTCAGGGTGTGAGTGTTACACACCCAAAAGGTAGGTAGCTTGGATAAGATATAAGGGACAGAAAAATTGCTCGTCAATTTTTTTGTTTTTCTGCTGCTGCTTGTTTTCTGCTCTGCGATGCCCCTCTGCCAGGCCTCCCTGCCCTGGAGCCAGTCAATTATGAAATGAAACCTCTACAAACTGTGAACTAAATAAACCTTTTCTCCCTTACCCTTGGGTGTCGGGTATTTTGTCTCAGTAACAAGTAACTAAGACACTATTATCATGAGAATCCATTCTCTTTCCAAGTGATGGAACTCTGTTTTTGGGTGCTACACCTGCTCCAGCTCAGATCTCGTGGTTGTGGGGATTGAACACAGCCCCTACCCATGGGAGGCCTTTTATAGTATGACACACAACACACCCAGCCTCTGTGACCACATCTGCAATGCACCTGTGGCACAGCTAGTTCTTAATCAAAGACTTTAGTAGGTCTTTTGCAGAATTATTGGAAAAGAGATTTCTCTCTTTTATCAGGATGGAATTCAGCTGACTGTTAAATAACCCACAGCGAAATGGAGGACGGACAGAAAGAGAGAGAGAGGAAGGAAGGAGGGAGAGAGAGAGAGAGTGAGAGAGGCAGAGAGAGACACAGTGAGAGAGAGAGAGAGAAAGAGGTAAATCATGCAAATCCCACTCTAGAAACCCTGGACAAATTTTTTATTTTTTTTTTAATTTACTTTATCTTAAAAGCCCAGAGGTTTTACATGTGCTTCATGCAGACAGCTTTCAAAATCCGCTATAAGTATTGGTCGGTCTCCTTGGTACTTCTCACCGAAGGCAGCTCTCTTTAAATATAAACAACTCGTTTACCTCTCTGATAATGTAAGCCACATACATCAAATGGTGTGAGGCACATCAGCATTTTTACACACATTTTAATTTTCTTAGGTATTGCACCAATTTACCTTTCTATCCACCATATAAGAAACTGCCACTTTCACTAGAGCTGCACACCAGATTTTTTTTTTTTTTTTTTTTACTTTGAGAGCGTCCTCCTGCTTTCTTACAGTCTCTCCACTGCCTCTCTGCACCTTCGCCGGTACCTGTTGAGTTGGCAGCTCCGTGCGGGCCTCTCCCGCTTGCTCACCCCTGCATGCGGAGTTGGACTATTTGCTGAGGACTTTCCGGTACAGGAAACAGTTCTGGGATTCTGGTGAAGAACTCTTCCACCTTATAACACACAGAACTGTTATGGTTCAGGATCTAACTTCCCTGGTGGACTAGAATCTCCATGTGAGCCAGCATTTTGTTTATTCATTCCCGTCTACCCATCACTTAACGTAGCATGCAGAACACATGATTAAACTCGGGCCGTGTTTGTTGAATGAATGAACGTCTAGACTCTCCTAGCTTGCGGTGGAAAAGGAGCTGTGGAAATGTATGACCAGGACGGGATAGGGGAAAAATAGCAGGCAACGGAAAAGGAAGACAGTAGCATACTAGAAAACGTAAACGGCATCTTCAGTCAAGCCACAGCATCTGTTTTCTGCCCTATCCCGTCCTGTCTTCTTGGAAAGCCAACTATGAGTTGCACTAGGCGAAATGCAGCTGGAGAGGAAAGTCCTCCGTGTTCTCAGGCACAAGAGCTGCTGTGACAGTCTGCCAGGTTCACGCCCAAACTCTCGCCGACTGCTATTTCTAGTACTATGATCTGCTAGTAAGAAGACTATTTACGGACGTTAAAGATAATGTCTTGATTGTGATGATCTATCTGAAGTTATAGGAATTAAAAAGCTCTTTGGAGTAAAAGATGGTAGATTCCAAAGGAGTTGTATGTCAGGAACAAATACTCATCGTTTTGTTCTCTATCAAGGAAATTCTGAGTTTTTCTTATTAGAAAACATACGCAGGAAGATTTTGTGATTTTCAATGCTAAGTGCTAGGAAGAAAATAATGTGGAGTACTCTATGGAGGGAATTCTGTTGTCTAGAGGCCGTGGTTAGTTTGTGTTTTGGCGTAGCTGCCGCAAGTAAAGAAGCAACTTGTATTTAGAAATTGAATTTGGCAAATGCAGTCTCCAGAAGTTTGCTTTCCATCAATTCAATTTTATTTGTACCTTAAAAATCTTAAGTTTGGCTTAGAAAACAATACCACTCCTAGCATATGACCCGAAATAAAAGCAAACATATGTGGAAGGAAAGATAGCCATCAATAAACTTTTTAAAATTTGTGTCTCTTCTTTACCACTAGTACCTAAGAAGTAGAATTAAATGACCTATAGGAAGGCACGATTTCACAGAGCGGCATCTAGTTTGGGCCACCAAAGGGCGAGCGACCCGGCATTCCCAGCTGTCCACATTCCAGAATTAATTAATAGTAATTATCCTGCATCTATACATATTTTTTAACCAGTATGCCTATGTGAGAACAGCATGTCTTTCTCTCTCTTTCACAACACAGCACATATTCCTACTGCTCAAGCAGTGGACATTATTACGCTTAAAATTAATCTCATTTAATTTAATGTTTATTTGAAAAAGACTCTACATAGGATTAAGCATGGGGAAGGAAATGAGCAAGAGCTTTTGAATATAGGAGAAACTTTCTACAAATATCATTTTAACACACACACAAGAAGATAGATTATGTTTCAGCCTCTGAAGGAACATTGTTAAAACTTCCATAGAATGTACCCAAAAGACTGACCACAAGTTCTTCCCACACGTTATGCTAACACTTCATGAAAGCTCAGAAATTGGGGAGCATTCTTTAACGCTTAGCCAACCTCAGTACACTAATCACCCGCCCAACTTCCTCCGTTAGGCTTGTTGAAGATGTGTCTTGGCCAGCAACCCTCCTACATATGAGTTTGCCTGGAGATCAGCCTGTCAGCTCCATGCAACAACTGGTTAGAACGTATATTAGTAAAAAGGTTAAATGTTTCCCAAGTTAAATTCACAGAGCAGGACTTCAGTTACAAAATCTAAGCAAATCGCCTTGATAGGCGATCTACCCATAGAATAAATAACTATTGGAAACACAATTATGGGTTTTACGAAGTGAGTTAATGAAGTGATTAATCGTGAGACTTTAGGGATCTAAATCTATTTTGAAAAAACCTGGGATGGCTGGAGTGGTGCTCTACCGAAAGGTATATACCTACATTTTAACTCCCCAAACCTGCAGACAATACTTGCTTTGGAAAAGAGGACTTGGGTAATGTAATGAAGAATCTTGACGTGCAGATCATTCAGGCCCTAATCCAATAACAAGTGTCCTCCTTAGGGACATTGAGAGGAGAGGGTGACATGAGAAGAGAGTCAGTGATCCGACAGCCGCTAGCAGCTAGGAGAGGCAGCGAAGTGCAGCCTGAGCGGGCAAGGAGCACAGCCCTGCTGGGGTTTGAACTTCTGGCCTCCAGAAATGTGAGAGAATACGTTGCTGTTGTCTTAAACCACTCAGTCTGTAGTGATTTGTCATAGCAGCCGCTGTAGGAAACTAGGACAACCAATAGATGACTCTGTTTTAACCTCACATGAAGAAAGCCCTGGTACTTAAAGCGGTCTCACCCTGAGTTAACTGTGTGAGCTTGAGCAGGAGTCTCAGGCTGCTTGCGACCGTGTTTTTCAGGTAGAGCTGAACTAGGTGATCTTGAAACCTCCTTCCAACTGCACCATCTACGTTGTAACAAGCGATGTGTAGCAAACTAGAGGAGAAACACAAGTAAAAGTGTTAACAGTCACACTCATACACAAGCTCCTAAAGACACACACATACTCATGCTTATAAACAAATCTTAAGGTTCATGTGAGAAGAGCGTGAAGAAGAAACAAGCTGTAGCTATAATCGCTGTCATTTATTATGCTAATGTTGGTTCACGTAAGTTTCATTATACACTTACTGTGACAGTCTGAGTCCAATCAGGAGATAGAAGACACACAGTGGGTTAGATAGTAGAAATGGAGTAGAAAGAATGCTTAAACAATGATAAAATCATAAGATATAAGAAAATGCTATAACTAGCCCAGAGCTGAGGGAGAGTACCCCAGGAAAGACCAACTTAGAAGGGGATCAGAGGTCACTGGAGAGGGTATGACTGGCCACCAGAGAGCGGGGAGTTCGATGGTTTTCCCAGGCCAGAGTTAGTCTTTATTTGCTGGGAAACTGACAGGCCACCTTCCAGAGTTCAGGTGGAGAGCAGATGGTCATAGACGGAGTCCTGTGCATGTGGTGAGAACCTGGGCACTGGTTGGGGTGGCAGCCTTCAGAGTGTAGGAAATGTGGAGGAGATTGCGAAAGAAATGACTGTGTGTGATGTGATGTGCTGGGCCATGATGGCTTCATGCAGATGGCTACACAGAGTTCTGGGTTCCATGTCAAGAGGGCTACAGGAAGGACATCCTCAAGCCAAGGATACAAAATCATAGAAGGACCACCTGTGGCCAGTCCAGGCTCCGCCAATGTCTTTTTACCTACGCTGTTCATCTCCCAGACCACACCAGCAGCTTCAGAAAAACCCCTTCCTTCCCAGCACCCTTTGGAAGCCTTGAGTAAGAAAATGGAACACCGTCCTCACTTTAAATGAGAAATACTTGAAAGAATTCTGTTGTCAGTGAACACATACTGAAGGGTGCACTGGGAACTGGGAAGCCATAAATTCATAACTGACACACTTGCAAAGTAACTATTATCTATAATCATATACGGGCATACTGAGGCTAGGAGACATGAATATAGCCTTTAAATGGCAGGGCCAGAATTATATCTGGCGACATAAATGACAGATAATTCTTGAAACTATGCTCTAACCACACCCCAAGAGAAGTATGATGAAAATTGCCCATTTAAACTATTTTGTGGACAGCTTCATATTTTGATTTCATTATTATACTTATGACCATAGGATAAAACTTTATCTGAAGAGAAATTTTTAAATCTTTTATGTTAAGACAAAGAAGCAAAGGACAGGAGCACCCCATAAAGCGTTCTAATCTTCATCTTCGGGCTGGGATAAATGCCTCCAATACCTTTATTAAATGGCATCCTCCTCTTAGAAAATTCACCATAGATGTCTTCGAAGCATCCTTCAGACTGTAATGTAATTATCTGCCACCTGTGCATTCTGCACCCCAAACTCCAACCCCCTCAACTGTGGAGACTGAGCCCCATTCTTTCATATTTGCAGCTCAGGACTTTGGCCAATTCCCTAGGTCATAGTAGATGTTTAATATAAGGGTGTTGAACTGAACCAAAGAAAATCAATTCACATCAGGGATTTATTCAGATAAGTCATTTCTAGAATATAATTCAAGGTCAAGACTATTTACCGATCAAGAGGTTCCATAATACACACCATTTAGTCCACAGGTCCCTTGGCAACATACAAAGTCTACTGTGTGCAAAATATTGAGTGGATTTTCAAGCATAATAGAAAGAGGCTCCACATTCTTTGCAAGACATGAAGAACCTTAATCAAAGACAGGACAGTTAGAGTCAAAAGCAAAACTAGGAGTGTGTAGTTGTTAAAAATCCAAAGTCTTGAAACACATAGAGAACTGGTACAGGGGAATGTGAGTAGTTAGACAGAGGAGGTCTAGATAGATTTCCAGCGTGACACGCCTCTTGATTCCCTCCCATGTGTATTGGAGACATACTGAGCTGACTGAAAGTGTCTGGAGTGGGGGCTGGGGATTTAGCTCAGTGATTAGAGTGCTTGCCTTGTAAGCATAAGGGCCTGAGTTCGATCCCCGGCACCACAAAAGAAAAAGAAAGTGTCTGGAGTTGTACATCCAGTTCATCCTCCATCATTCTAACAATCTGTTTGGCTGCCTCCCTCCGAAGGTTTGTATTGCTGTCTAGGGCCATTTACATGTTCAGCAAGCCCTTATACCTAAGCAGATCAAGTTCACAGCCACGGGCAAGTTTCCAGGGAAAATCTACATCCCCAGCCCTGTAGCTGAGGCCAGAGAACACTAAATTCAAGCCTGCCTGGGCGACTTAGTAACTTAGCATGACTCTGTCTGTAAATAAATAAATGATGCTGGGTATGTAGTGCAGGGTGAAGGCTATGCATTAAATACCACACACACACACACGCACACACACACACACGCACACACATGCACATGAACGCGCACATGCACAATCACACGCACAGAGAGAGAGAGAGATTGAAAATTGAGCCCCAGCGAAACTCCACTGGCCACATAAACAGTACAACAGAGTGATTATTGATGTTTAACACTTTGACCTGAAAAACCTATTTAAAACTATATAGAGAGAGAAAATACCACATTACAACAAATTTTCCTCTATTACCATGAACATAAAGAGAACGGTATGAAAAATATGTTCAACACAAGGGATAAATGAAACAAGATGTACCAAATTAATAATAATTTAACCAAAAATTCAGTCACAACATTCATTGCTTACATCCAAATATTTTATTGTCAATTATCCATTATAACACCATTTAAAACTAAATGTGTAGGATTTCCATATATATATATAAAATTTCCGTATTTATACAAAATTTCCATTTATAAAATTTCCATATATATATATGATTTCCATATATATATATATATATATATATATATATATATATATATATAATCACTATTTTGGTTCCAAATGGTTAATAGGCTTCCATGATACAGGCCTTGAAATTCTTTTTTTGGCTAATTCCATTACAAACTTTGATGAATACTACAACAGAATTTTGGAACATCACTTTTTGCTGTGAAGAAATATAAGGAGGGTCTGGAAGAGATCCACATTCTGTTCAAAGAGCTTATAGAACATTTTCTAAATGATTCCAGATTCAATTTTGAACACAAGTCTCTCGTAATTTACTGTAAGCACTAAAAGTTTTCAAATTTTTATTTTATTTTTTAATTAATTATACTGGTACATTTTAGATACATCTAATGATAACATTCATTGTAGGAAATTTGTACCTGTACGTGATAGCTCCTGATTCTTCTTTTTTCCCAATCACCTCCCCTCTCTTCAACCCTTCTTCCCATTTATTTTATTTTTTGACATATATAAAATATGAATAACTGGACTTTCACTTCCAACCAAGACAGGTAATAGAGACTAGCTTTACTCTCCATCCTTAGACAACTAAAAACAGTCTAAATAAATATTCAAAACAGTAGTTTTTGTACATTTAATGATGGACAGTGTGACGGTGCTAGGGTCTGATGGTCTCCCTGAGCAGAGAATTCAAGGAAGAAAAAGTGGATAGAATTTAGCAAAATGCTGAATGAGAGAGGAATGCACAAAGAGAGAAAGATTCTACAGAGACACGCATGTGTATGTGTGCACATGCGTGTGTGTGCATGTGTGTGTGTATGTGTGACAGAGAGAGAGACAGAGAGACAGAGAGGCAGGAGAGGAGAGAGAGAGAAAGAAGGAGACAGAGAGAGAGGAGGGGAAAGGAGAGAGAAAGAGAGAGAGAGATATTGGTGCTCCGGATGCTGGATATAGATGAGCATCTGTGTGTGAGAAAATCACCTGGGGCAGAAAACGAGCCACAAGAAAGGAGCACACAGGACAATCTCCAGAGCTCACCCAAGGCTAGGAATAGTTCATATTCCCAACAGCCACAAGAGAAGAACACAACTCATAATACAGAAAATATTTAAGTATGTAGACTAGCATTGTTTTGATAGTGAGGGAACAACTTAACTTCAACATAGAACAAAATTTAATAATATTTATAAGAAAACAAAAACATCAGTTCTGAACTACATAAAATTCACATCTGGCCTTAAAATATTATAGATATATGAACTGAGAATGTAAACACCGTATGAATGGAAAAAATCAATCAATATAAAGAGCTTGCAAATTTTATAGATTATAGAATTAGTAGAAAAGGAGCATTAAAACAATTCTAACTACTTCCATATGGTAAAAATTGGAATAATTTAGTTACTTTTGGCAATAACACTGATCATTGACTCTTAAGAGTTGGCAGCTGATAAGTCAAAGACATGCTTATTTTGTTATACTTGTTGCAGAAAATCTCAGAGACTGTAAAACCTATATAATTCAATTTTCTTTCTTTTTAATAATGTGTTTTTCTGCATTTGGTAGACTAGGAATTAGTAAACTGTTATCAACCTGCTGAATTCAAAAGAAAAAGCTTCAGTGTTTGGACTTCTTTCTCTATTTCACTGAATCGTGGAACTACCCATGTTAAAGCACGTCTTTTTAAAAAATTACAAAGGCATGAGTCATAATTCATTGGTGCAGTGAGATTTAGTTAAAAGCTAAGGTGTGAGTTGATGAGAAGATAGTCTGATCACATTGCTTTTCTTAACAGACTGGAAACATGCTTGCAATCATAGTGTCTGTTAATAGAAATGATGGTTTATTATTGAGTGCAGTCAGGTCAAATGAGCCTTAAAGTGAGCATAATGCATATTTAAGTGACAAATTATACCCACTCCACATATCTTGGGTGTAACACATTTTCTTTCCTGGCTCACAAGTTAATCCCCTCCCATCTGGCCAAATCACCCACCTTGTAAATGGGTTCCAGCCTAGTTCCTTCAGCTAAATCAGAAAGAAGTTGGCGGGGGGGGGGGGGGGATGGGTAGTATTGGGGTAAGAGTGGTTTGTGCTGCTCAGTGTTTTAACATATCCAAAACATGCCGCAGTAGGGAGCCAAAAATGGTGGAGAGAGATAAGTGATGGTAATTTTTATCACCGAGTTATGGCCACTTTTATCCCCTTCTCCCCACTGATGTCATGAGTTCTTTCCTGGTCACATTGTCCACCTCCGATAGGCTATATACTCATTCTTAGATGTCACTTTCATTGCGTCACTCTGAGATCTCTAATGGCTTCTGTCACATTAGAGACAGCAGTCATAATTCATATTTCTTAGAGGCCTGTGGCCCGCTTTCCCTGGATGAGCAGTCTAGGCCCAGGCGGCAAGCTATTTATCCTGGCTCCACTGTTCACAGGACCCAGCTTCCTCTCTGACATGGAGATGAAAAGAATGCTACTTACTTCACAGGTTTTGGGTAAAGGATTAAATTGGATCATTTATGTGGGACACTTAATGTTGTAAGCACTTTATAAATGATAGATATTTTTATCATTTAAATATCCTTATCGTGTTTCAGAACAAGAGCATTCTCCCTCCTGACAGGCTACTTCTTATTGTAGCCTGCCCGTCAACACACACACACACACACACACACACACACACATACACACACGCCACTTCATTCCTATCTCTGCTTTTTCTCATACTCTTCCATTTCCAAAATATGCTTTACCACCTCTTGATTAATCTATTTTTTAGGACTCAACACAAGTCAAATTTGCATCATTAAACCTTCTTAGCTCCTCTTTGTTCTAATTCTCTTTTGAAATTTACAAACCATTGCATTCTCTAGTCAAACAGCTTCTATGTGCAGGTATTTTAAAAGTTTGGTTATTTTCATACCTTGTGTTTTGTTTCCCCAATAAAAATCTGAGATCATTGGTGATAGGAAATTCTTCAGTATGGTTGATTCTTTGTCCTACATGGCAGGTATTACAGCACTGGACTCAGGAAATCATTACTGATTTATTGACTAATGTAAGATGAAACTCAAAAGAGATTGAAAATATTTTATGCTTATAAGATAAGAGACTGGCCTTTAGGTGTTCTAAGAGATCAAACTATTAACTTGGCAAGGAAGAAAGAATCACAGAGTGGAACTATACTATACTTGGATTTTTTTTCTTTTGCTTGAAAATGAAGGGTAGTAATTGTTTCTCTCATATTATTTTGCCTTTCAATTTTCAGCTTTGATTCTACTACTTTCTGCTTGCCAGAGATGCAAAGTCTAGCAATTCTTTCATTGCTTAGCTCTAGAAGTATATTTAAAGGTGTTAATAAGCAATCTGCTGTAAATAAACAAACAATAAATAGATAAATATTAGAAGCCTCTGAAGTGAGAAAAATTGTGAAGAAAAGATTATTCTTTGAAAGTGAACAAAAATCAACAGATAATGAACAAAAATCAATACGGTAGAAGTAATTTACAATGGAAATGGCTTTATAATCTTCTTGTCAAGAAAAAAAGATATAAAGCTGGGGATGTAGCTCAGGGGTAGAGCATGTGCCTGGCATGCATGAGGTTGTGGGTTCAACACTCAGCACAAAGAAACCAGGAAGGGAGGGAGGAAGGGAAGGAAGGGGAGGGGGAGGGGGGCCAGGAAAGAGAGAGGGAGAAGAGTGGAACTCGCATCCAATCAAGAAGACCATAGTGTTTCTTTAATATGACATACGTACATATGAATCTGCTTTTAGAGAAAATTGTTTCCAAGTCAGTCGTATTGTAATATATTAGTCTGAGATAAGACTATATTAAAATAAGATAACCTTGAATTGATTCTAAAACTAGGAATGCACGAAGTAATAGATTAACAGATTTTATTCCATTACCCTCCAAAAGGGTGCTGCTTCTAATCCTCAAGGTGCTGTCAGTAAGGGTCAAAAAGAGCAGAGCGCCTACCATTTGGCTTGTTGGAAATTCTCCCTGAGATGATCTGTGTTGTGCTTGGATGCCAGCCGATCAGAATTCAGAGTTCTCCTTTGATTTCCTGAGTGGGTTTGGACAATGGGATATTCATAATATGATATCTGGTTGAAAACTGCCTTCTTATGAATCTGGGTACTGTGTGTCAACATTTAGCTCAGATCACCCCGGGACAAAATAATAAAATGATGTGTGCAACTTCAGAGCTTGGCCCAGCCCCCAGAACACAGAATGACCCATCATGATGTGGTCAACTCGTAGGACCCAATTTTCATCCTAACAACCATTTTCCTTTCTTGCTTACTATCTCTTTAAATAAGTATAGTCCTATCTAAAGAGATCATTTGTAAATACTGTAATAAAAAAGAATAATGCTCCCCAAATCATATAAATCTCTGCTCCTTCATTCCTAAACTCGAGCAACAGCAGGGTGTGACTCTGTTCTTTGGGTCCCAGTGAAAAGTCTCTCCCTCTGCCAGGAACACCCTCCCCCTCCTCATGTCCCTTACTGACTTCAGTGAGCTTTCTTTGAAACATTTGCCCAACCTGCACATACCCCTGGATTAGGTTCACTTGTGAGGCATGCTTTTGAAACATTCTTGCTATTTTATATGCACATTATTTTTAAATGATCCATATATTGGTTCATTAACTGCAATGGTCCTTAAATGAAGTTTGGGCCTTATTCATCTTCAAATTCTTAGCAATCTGCGTTGTGTTTAATACTTGGAAAATGCTCAATACATTTTGGATGAAATTATGCTTTGTTAATTTTTTATAGGAGGAGACAATAGACTTCTCTATGCCAGGACACTTACAGATATTTGAATTAGATTTTCCACCAGAGTGAATGTGTATACATTTGCATAAAATGACAATACTGAGTATGGGGTGATTCTTAGGTCAGCAAGTGATTATATTTCCCAGTAAATATATTTTAATGCATATTTTATATGACACTTACATAGTACTTTCTGTGTACGAGGAACTAGTCTAAGTGCTTTATAAATATTAACTTGAATTAGCCTCATATCAAACCTATGAAAGAGTGGATATCACTATCCACATTTATGGTGGGGGGCAATGGAGATTCAGAGAAGTTGTATTATTTGGCTAATATGGTTCACCTGGTAAGGGGAACAAGCTGGGACTTGCATCTTGGCAAGCTGGATCACAGCCCAAAGTCTCCTGTGCAGTCAAATCCTCAGCCTCAGTGAATGAGCATATTTGTGCTCTAGTGCCTGGATGTGCAGATTACTCTCTTCCCCTCCCCCTTGTCTGGCCTTCTGAGACAGATGTCTTTTAAACTCTACATTTTAGACAAGGATTTTATGAATTACTTTCTTCTGAGGAGCCTAGCTGATTTTACAGGAAGGAAAAAATGAAAAAACAGAAACAAAAGCTCACTAATCCTCACAAAAATCCATTGAGGAATGTACACGTTAAGAAGTAGAAATATTCTTAAATGAGTGTTAGCTAAATTCTCCCCCTCTCAGGACCAGACTGAATAATGATTTCATTCTGCCCTGAGATTGAAAAGAAATGCTCTTTCAAGTCTTGGAAAGGGTGCAAAAGGATCTAAGGGCTCTCTGTGAAAACTTATTTTCATTTTTTTGAAGTTCAAATCCTACAACGATTAGCAGCCGTTGACCTTCACTCTGTACTGTGCTCAGGGAGATATACACTGTTGTAGAAATCAGAAACCCAATAAATTAGTCTCTCTCTTCAGCTCAACACTCTAAAGTGAAGGTAGAAAAAATCCTCTAGATAGTAGCCCTCACCCCGACTCTTCTTCAGGGGCATTTTGTCGAAAGAAGTGGGCTCCCTCTCTACCACTGCAATTAAGTCATCAAGGAGAAGAGCAGTAAAAAGAGAAGCTACCAGGACTAATTGAAAATAGTGTAATAGTTATGGTTTCTCATATCAGAGAAACAATTTGATGTCACTCATGAGTGTCTGATTTATTTCACTTAAAAGTATGTTCTCAAGGAACATCCATTTATATACGAATGACTCTAGCTTATCCTTTTTTTATGGCAGTGTAGCACTCCATTGTGTAGAAAAACCACATTTTCTTTAGCCATTCATTGGTTGAGGGAGGGAGCAGAGGGGAGGGGCGGGGGAGAGGGGGGAGAACCAAGATGCATCATGTATAGGTACAGAATAAATGTAATGAATGTGACCATTGTATGTAGAATGTACCAATACATGTTCTTGGTTTAAAATAAAAATTAAAAAAAAAAGAAAAGAAAATGGTGTAATAAAAGGAATGTTATCAATTACATTGTTACATTCTTAAAAGGACCAATAGGGGTCAAAAAAAGATATTTTGCCACCAGTTAGAAAATTGAGGAGGCCGATTCCTTAGGAGATTAACTTGGAAAATTGTGTCTTTAGGAAGCAAATGAGTAAGGAGCAAATTGTATGGCCTAATAAGCCCTTATCTTGTCTGCTAGGGAATAAGGAAATTCCCATTACAAAAAAAACAAGCCAAGAAAAAACATTCTTCACTTGCAGACACTCACCACAGGAAATGTGCAATAAAACTCTTCAGCATCGGGAAGCTAGGAATGTGAGAGGGTGATCTAAACACCCTTTATATTATAATCTTTATAATTTTCTTGTCCAGAAAAAAAATTCAAAGCTCAAGGTGTAGCTCAGGGGTAGAGTGTGTGCCTAGAATGCATGAGCATGAGGCATGGAAAGCACACGTACATACGTGAACTGTCACCATGGATCCCTGCCGGTAGTCTTTCTCTATCGTAGCATTGCTTCCTCACCTACCTATACTGAGTTCTCAGCCTAATGTAGCAAAACTTCCCTTTGCAAATATCTGGAATTCTGTCTGTGTGCCTCTCCACTCTCTGGCTCAGCCTCCTGAGAATGCCAAATGATCCTCCACATAAGGAGGCTGCCGGGCTCCCCTTGGTTTCTCTCTCCTCTCCCCATGTCTAGCATTTCTCTCTAGGCAGCAAACTGCAGCTATCCTAAGGCTCACCTCATTATTTCCTGTCTTCCAAGGCGACTGCTTTTAATGCCCGAGGTCTGGTGTCTTAAGAACCATTTTTGTGTATATTTTGCCTTTGTTTGTGTTGCTCTGGGTTCTGTACGTAAATCTTGTCCCTGCTACTCCAACTTTGCAAAGCAGAAGTTCCTCTCAGTCTTTTGCAATAAAAATCTCCCTATTTTCCAATAGAAATGATAAGGGGCTTATTCGTGCAAACAGTTTGTCCTTTACACATTTGCTTACAAAAGACAACCTTCCAAGTTAATCTCCTGAGGAGACTTCCTGATCAATTTTCTAAACACTTCATATTATACGCAAAAACTAACTCAAAATGGATTATAAACAAAAACATAAAGTCCGCAATTATAAAATTTCTACAAGAAAGCTAGAAAAATCTTTGATGCCTATGATTAAGTAAAGATTACCAGATATAACTCCCTAAAATTAAAATTAATAGATTGTGTTTCATCATAATTAAAAACTGCTCTTCTGATAATTCTGCTAAGAGAACTGAAAGTCAAGCTATGGACAGGAAGAAAATGTTTTCAAATATATATCTACAAATGGGATCATATCAAATGAGAAAGCTTCCACACAGCAAAGGAAGCAGCCAACAGACAGAAGAGACAACCTACAGAATGAGAAAAAATTGCCAGCTATTCCTCAGACAGAAGACTAACATCTAGAATATATAAAGAACTCAAAAAAATTATATTCTCACAAATAAAACTCCAATCAAATATATATCCAATAAGGAAATTGCAACCATGATTCATAAAGAAGTCTGGCAACTTAATACAACAAACAAGTGAATTAAAATATAGGCAAAAGGTTTGAATGAATATTTTAAAAATATATAAATAGCTAATAAGTACATGAAAAGATACTCAATATCATTAGTTATTAAAGAAGTAAAATCAGAACTATAGTGAGGGACCACCACACACTCACTAGAATGAGTATAATCACTGACTAACAAGCCAGAGCTTGGCAAAAATGTGGAGAAACTGAGGCCCTCATGCATTGCTGGTGGCAATGTAAAATGACATGACTACTTTGAAAAACAATTATTTCTTAAAATAGTAAGCATAAATTTACCATACATTCCAGTGGTTCTACTCCAAAATGTCCACCTCACCAAGAGAAATTAAAATTATGTCGACAGAGTTGGATGTGAATCCTCAGAGGACAATTATTCAGAATGGTCCAAACGGAGAACAATCCAAATGTCTATCAAGTGGTGAACTTCTCAGCAAAATATGTGTACCTGTACTGTAGGATATAGGTCAGGAATAAGACGGCGTGGAGTAAAACATACTATAACGTGGGTTACCCTCAAAAGCATGAACTTGAAGTCATGCTCTGTAGATCGTATATCATTTAACTGAAATTTCCTATACCATTGAATTCTGTAAAAGCAGTAGGCTAATCATGGTCTCCTGGGACCGGGGTTTAGAAGGATGGATTTGGAAACAAATATCTTTGATGGATATTCTAGGGGTGAGAAGTTCAAAACCGAATTTGGCTAATCGATGCACAATTCTATGAATTTACTGAAAGTTATGTAATTTTCATTTACGAAATGGGAATTTTATTGCATGTAAATGTAGCTCTGTAAGACTACTTTTTAAAAGAATCTATCTTTATATTTTCCTTCTAGTTTTTTTTTAATTAAGAGAAGACAATTTATTTAGAGGCCAATTTATTTAAAAGTGGTGAAAAAGGGGGAAGGGAGATGATAGATAGCTACTTGATGAGTAGGGAGCATTCGAAAGCTAAATACTCGTGGGCCCTTCGTTGTAGCCCTTTTTTATTGAGGTTTTTCACTTGGGTCAGCCCTTGGAATCTGGTTGGCTCCTGGGCTTATCAGTTATCTCTGCTTCGATTTCTCGTAGATATGTGACTTTTCTTTGAAATTATGGGTGGGTGGCTTAGGGCCAGGTAATGCAGAGATTTAAGAATCAAAAGAGACAGTTTGTGTTCTTTATGTTAATCAGATTACCTGGGGACCTTCCCAGAACCAGTCTCTTTGTCTTTGTCCTTCTAGTTATGCCACATAAACTCATAACAAAAGTAAATTTAATGAATCTATATTTCCATTTTTTCAAAAATAATGAGAGTTTATGAAGAAATGAACAAACTGAGGTTTCTTGCCCCATTTTGGAGAGATATAAAAACTATTGTTTTTTTTTGAAAACCTAATTGTAAACATCAATATATAATTATTAAATTTTTCAGAGAGCTAGCACATTCTTATAATGTAGATAAATAAAATATTTTTAGGTAATTTTAAAAAGTGAAGAAAGCAAAGGCAATATGAAATTAAAGGATTTTTCAAAAATCATGGGCCTCCAAATTGGAAGAAAATTTTGATTTCCATATAATAGCTACTCATTGACATTTAAACTCCTTTTCATAACCCTCCCAAGAACCCGTCAATCTCTACTGGAAAATGCTGTATACCACAGAACTTCTTGGCCCAAGAGGAACTCTACTAAGACTCTACTAAGATCCTACCACTTCCTTCCATGACATGAAGCTAATTGGTAAGAAGGAACTTGTGTCATATCCAGATAGCCTGGCTTCCACTATTTCACACACTTTCAATATTAACTATGCAAGTTTTGTGTATAAAATATCAATTGACATAACCTAGCTTTTAAATGCCCAAGTCTCCATTAGACGCACATTCCTTAAGAGTAGAAACAAGTTTCACCATAGTTACCATTGTCTACCTGGACCTCATTTCATTCCCCGGCAAGTTAAACACTTAATCAGTAATCTCGAACCAAATTTGTAATTTTACAAAACAATATAAGCATATGTAAATCACCTGAATAATTTTCTGATGTCTCTTTTCCATAAACATTTTATGCTACTGTCTGCAGATATGAATTTCCTTTCTAGTTTCATGTGACCCAAAATGTGGATGTTAGTACAGATAAGTCAGGGACTAGGTGATGAAATTAGTGAAATTATTGTTGTCACTAAAAACGCATCTGAAACTTATCATTCGAAGTAAGTGAACTTTATTTACAACCAAACTTTGTTTTATTATTAGAAATTAACCTTGTGTTATCATCTTCTTGTTGTCATCTTGTTTAAAATCTAAATTATCAGAGCGCTTAAATTGTAAGAAGGTCTATTTTGAATGATAGGGTGACAATAGTCAAGTAGCAATCCACATGTGGTCTTCAAGGGCTCTCTGAATTAATAATGAATAAGAGCTGCTGTTACTGTTAGAAAAACAACATGTTTCTCTTAAATTTTAAGACATATATTGAAGTCTGACTCGCATTAGCTGTGGTCAACTCATTCAACAACTCAACTTTCTTTACCAAAACAAGAATATCACTCCCGTATGGTATGTGTGAGGACGTAGTCATGAAACTCAAACAAGGCTGAGAGAGGCATATTAAAATCACTGGGAAACTGAAATGCAAAACAAAACTGAGAGAGAAATATTTATTAAGTTGTTGGAAAATTGTTTATCAGTGTTCATTAAACTGTATAAGATGATTCCTTGAAAATCAAAATGTTCAATTCCTTGTGAAATAGCAGGTTCAATTTTTCCATGCAATAAATTTTCTAAATGGTTGCCAGTACTTGATGTGGCAAAGTTGATGCCTTAAATGCCAGAAAAAGTGTTTTTTGCCAGTAAAATGCAGAACATTCATTACTTGTAGTAGCACTTAATAAATATACAGTCATGTGCTACATAATAATATGTCTGTCCATGACCAACTGCGTATGTAACGGTGATCCCATAAGATTATGATGGAGACAAAAAATCCCTGCTGCTTGGTGGCATCTTGGCTGTTTTAATATCATAATGGCATTGGTGTAAACCCACCTCAATGCCACTCGTGTAAAAATACAGCACATACACTTTTATACAGTATCTAATAGTTGAAAATTTTAATAAATGACTGTTACTGGTTTATGAATTTAGTGTACTATACTTTTAATTATTCTTTTAGAGTATACTGTTTGCCACTTAGCTTTTTTTTCCAGTACCCAGGATTGAACTCAGGACTTTTGCACTGAGCTACATTTTTAGCCCTCTTTTAAAAATTTCTAGGGGTTGGGGATTTATCTCAGTAGTAGGACATTTTCCTAGCAAGTGCAACACCCTGAGTTTGATCCCCAGCATCAAAAAAAAAATAATAGGGGCTGGGGATTTAGCTCAGTGATTAGAGTGCTTGCCTTGCAAGCACAAGGCCCTGAGTTCAATTCCCCAGCACCAATAATAATAATAATAATAATAATAATAATAATAATAATAATCTTATTCTGAGACAGGATCTCATTAATCTGCCAAATGACCCAGGCTAGTCTCAAACTTGTGATCCTCCTGCCTCAGCCTCCCAGAGTGCTGGGATTACAGGCATGAGCCACCATGTCGAGTTTGCCATATCCCTTGACTGCATCAATTTTCTTTTATTCTTCATTTAAGCTCACATTGTTCTCTTCAGTATTGGCCCTCTGAGCAATAAGCTGTACTCTACTGACGCAGCACACAGACGAGGTATGTAGAAGACTGGACCGTCCAGGTCTGTCTAAATGCGCTATGACGTCCACACAATGGTGGAATCGCCCAGCAACACATTTCTCAGAACAGGTCCCCATTGTTAAAGCCTCATCTGGATGTTTATTGGAAGAGAAGATATTCTTAAACTTTCATATAGGAAAAACTAATTCTAGCCAACTTTTATGAATCATCTGTGTCTTTATTTTTTGTTTAAGATTTAGCATTTGTAAATCCTTTAATGTGTTGGTTCTTCCTAGAGTTCTGTTATTATTAAAAACCATCAGAAATCTAGAGTGAGAAAATTGATATCCAATAAAGGACACACATACATACATATTGGAAATTCTGCTTATATATCTGTAAATTAACAAGCTTTGTGCACCTTGCGAATTGATCTATTATTCCACAGACCCCAGGTTAAGAAATTCTGTTTTAAATTTGTATGAAAACAGCATAATTAAATGACTTCGAATACATTAAATCCTCTTATTTTTTATTGTTTAAACAACAGTTTACCATTGCAAATGTGCAGCTTTTCTTCCGACTGTAAATGTCTATCCAGCAAACCAACAAAGGCAAAGTCATTATTCAATGTGAGATAGCATTTGTAAACAGCAGTGAGGTGGAAAATTAATTAAATGTGGCTGAAAATTATAAATTATTTATCATTTCCTCAAATTTCTTGTAAGGAATAGCTGCTGTAGGATGGGGACAGGGGACAGGTCTTTCTGGAAGCCCTTTACCTTTGGCAAAAGTATCACTAGCCCTGAAAACAAGGGTGACACCAATATTCCAGAGACTTAGGCCCAAGCCCTTCTCTCTCATCTCTTTGGACAGTAGCAATCTAATGGTTCTAAATAGTGTACAAAATTCCAATAGATTGTGTGATGGGTTATAAATCAAATCTGACCAGTGTATTTATTATGAATGTATCTATAGATCCCAAGCTGTCTTTGCAAAGCCCTGCTAGGAATTTGACTTTCTTCTACAATAATGCTCATGAAAATTCTGCCTGCAGACAGCCAAATTCAGCATGCAATGGATTATTTTCCATGAAAGCAAAAACATAATTTTAACAGAAAGAGCATTTTAATTCTCAATCATTTCTATACTGATATAATCACCAGCATAATTAAGACCTTTCTCAGATTAATCAGGTAATTAAGACACATATTCCTGTTTGTTTTTGTTTCTTGTTTCAGAAAAGCATATTGTATGAAAAACAGATTCTTTACCTGAATCAATCTCTTTTATAGTCCTATTCAGCCAAAATATGTCACATTCAACTACAGCCGGAATTTTTTTTCATTTGGAAAGAGCTTTTACACATGCCCCACTAGGAAAATCCATTTTGAGCTTAAAATTGATATCCACTTATGTTATAACAGATTGTGTAATAACTGGATCTAAAACACTCAGCAGTCTGTCTCCATTTAGGAGGCAAGTATCCATATCCCAATTCTGGGGAATTAGTCCTCATTTTCATTCTTCACCATCCCTAAAAATTTCCAGTCTTTTTATCCGACAACTGTATGGCCAAGATATATTTTGTTTGAATCCTAAAGCATTGGCCAAGGATATACAAATCTAGCACTACATGTTAGGAAGATAGTACTCTACTTTCTGTCTTTAGAAAAGCCTTCAATTTTAGGGAAAATAAAGAGAAAGTTGAACCAAGAATTTGGCAGCCAAGGAGATTTGACATCAAAATATTTTTTAAATATTTTAATGTGCAGTAGAAACATGTTCTCTCTCATCAACCCCATCACCGCCCCATTCCCTGATGCCAAATACGCGATTTCAACACCATCTTCAAGCTTGCTTAGAGAGAGCGATTTCTTCTCAAAAGCAAGAAGCAGCCTCTTCTAAGTACAGAGTATCTTTCCTTCAGCCAAAGGATGCTGAGCTTTGCCTCTCAGCAAAGCTATGTGTACAGCATTTGCTTCGGCACCCTTAGGGCGCCTTCAGAAGTGGCAGAGGGAAAGGAGTCTCTCCTGCCTCACCTGGTTGTTTAAGCAGCCAGCTGTGAAAAACCGGGTGGAACTAGAAAAGTACCAAGAAAGCCTTTGCGCACCGTCACTCGCTGCTTCCTCTAGTTGACCCTGCCTCCGCTCCTCACGAAAACTCAGCCTTCCCCGTGCCCACACCACTGGGACAGCTCCGCATCGAGGACCACACAGGCTGGCACGTGTGTGCGATGTGTGCAGAGAGTAACAGTCCATTCTGGTTCTTACCCTGTCTTCCGACTCCTGAAATAGCATATATTCAGTCGATACTGGCTGAAGAAATGTGAATGCTGCCTGAGGACAAAAGTGTTCACCCTCCTCAGGGGCCCAGCGATTTAACAAGTGCCAGAGCCTCATAGAAACTGATAACGAGTAGAAGGTGGAGCACTGTGGTGGCGCACACCTGTGATCCCAGCACTTTGGAGGCTGAGGTGGGAGGATTTTGAGTTGGACATGAGTTTCAACTATATAGCAAGAACCTGTTGCAAAACAAAACAGAACAAAACAGACGTTTAACACCAACCTCCTCTGCACTCTATCTGATAGAAGAACTGGTGTCCAGAGGAACAAAGCTCGTAGGAAGTGGACCCTGAAAAATAAATAGAATAAAGTTAAACAATAGTTATTGATAGCTGAGAATGTCTCAGGGCTTTCCATGAAATATCTTACCACTTCTCACCACAGTCCTATGATGTAGTACTGTTATTACTGCCAGTTTATAAATGTAGAAAATAGGACTGAAATGGTTTTGTAACTTGTCCCAACTTGTCCAAAGTTACACAGCTAGTACATTGCTGGGCCAGAATTCAGATCCAAGGACACGGGATACCACTTTCGTAGGGGGAGGCGGGGAGCTTCAAAATCTTCACAAGGTGCAGACTCGTTGGTGACAACACAGTAGAAGCAGGAGCACGCAGCCTTTCCTGTCCCAGTGGGCCTGGAAGACATCCGGCCAGCAGGTCTTGGCTGTGGGCTGGAGGGGTGGGCCAAGCCCAGAGTGGCAGCAGAGAAGACACAGCCAGGTGGAGGAACCAGGGACACCCCCCTCCCGCCCCACCCCAGCCCCTGAGAGGGCGTCTGGCCTCAGCTGGCAGTCTGGGGTGCCTTCCACAGAGTTCCTCCTTCAGAGAGCGGGAGGCAGAGGCAACTCCCGGCCCTGGGTCGCCAGCTTCTGTCTGTGGAGTAAAAGGCCCTGCAGTAGTTTTTATATTTTAGCATCTTGCCTCATCATCATTTTTATTTTTCTAATTAGGTGAATCGATAGAGCACTGAACCAAGTCAAAATAATAATTGTTTTCTTCTCATACGCTCCCCTCGCTGATAGTTGCACAGTTTTAAAATTTGACCCATGTATCCCCAGGGCTGTGGAAGGAGGCTGTGTGGCCCTTAGAGAGACGTGTGCGTGTCCCACCTAGTGTCTACCCCAGCAGGTTTCTCGCAAGGACTCAACCAAGTGACGAGGAAATGACGGACGTTACCAAGGTTAGAGTTCCCTACTTCGGCTCCAGGTGTGAGTCATGCCATACATTACAGAGGACAAAAAAATGCTAAACGACAAGCAAGAGTTCATCTGCATGGTAATGACTGTGTCTTTGACAGTAAGTCAAACGAAACCACGCCAGACACGGGGTGCCCCAAGTCCATCCATAGAGCTGGCGTTGACTTGGAGGGTTTGAAGCCGACCAGGTTAAGGCTATACACAAGGGCTGGGTGGCAGGTAGGCAGGCCGTGGAGGCGCCACAAGGTTTCAGGAGAGCTGTGCACGTAGGAGCACTGCCACCGGGGACACGATTGCTGCGGGCTTGGACCAGAAAATTAGTGGATCATCATCGACCACA
Organism: Hystrix cristata; assembly: GCA_004026905.1. Lineage (NCBI taxonomy): Eukaryota > Metazoa > Chordata > Mammalia > Rodentia > Hystricidae > Hystrix > Hystrix cristata. The sequence continues at coordinate 49,657 of PVJO010004920.1, forward strand.
GGGGCTGTAGTGAGACGTCGTGAGGCCCAAGTGAGACCCAAGCATCAGGAGGAGAAGGGTGCCACGCAGCACCCCCTCCGTCCCGGGGATTGGAGAAGAGGGTGCCCCTAGCCCTTACCTGGGAGACCTGCCTGGTCCCTGGTCACTGCAATCTGCAAGCACAAAGTGGAGGCGCACTTGCTGCGAGTTCTAGGGCCTGGTCCTTGGCTCCGTCCTGCACCCCAGCGCCCGACTGGGCCGGGTGGAGCCTGGCTGGGACCTTACAGGGTCCTCCCTGCCCAGCGAAGGAGGCGCCCTTGCCAATCGCTCCTGCAATCCCTGGGTCTGCAAGCTCTCAACGCACCGAGGGCGAGGGCGGCTAGGGTCAGGCCTGAGTCTGCCGTGCTGAGGAGCTGGCAGGTGGGCAGTGTGCTAAGAGGAATGTGGCTAGATTTCCCCCTTTTCTTTCCTCCTCCTTCCCCCTTCCTCCTCCCTCTTTTTCTCCTTCTCTGTCTCCTCTTTGTTCTCCTTTCTCACATCCTTCTTCCTCTCCCTCTTCTCCTCTCCCTCCTCTTCTCATTTATCCCCTCTCCCTCCTCCTGCTCCACTTGTTCCTTACTCCCTCCTGCTACTCCTTTCCTTTTTTTTCTTCTACTCTCCCTTCTCTTCACCCTTCTCCTCCCTTCCCCCTCCTCTCCTCCTTCTTCCTCTCCTCCACCTCCTCTTTGCTTTTGTTTTCAAAGACCTATTGTATGTGAAAATTGTTAATACTCATTTGCTAGGATTGAGAAGACGTAATTTGAAGGATGTAATGTTTTTAAACGTATGTGACCCCAATACATAACACTTGTTTTGTTATTTTCTGACATTTTGAATACAGTACTAATGACCTATATTTAATGTATGGAAACATCTAACATCAAAAAATAAGTACACAACAAGCAAATTCCACAACAACTCTTAGACATATGATCATTATCCAAAATGAAACCTGGACTCTTTAGAAACTGGAAGTTCAAGTGGTTTCGTTCCAGATCTTACTTTTTGAACCGATTTTTGCATATAGTGTGAGTTGTGGGTCTAACTTCATGCTTCTGCATGTAGACACCTGATTTTCCCAGCACCCCAATACTGAAGAGACTGCTATTGTATAACACAGTGACTCTAGTTAACAACAGATGTTGTATTTGGAAATTGCTGGAAGAGTAGATTGCAAGTGTCCTCACCACAAATAAATATTGAGAGGTAATGCATAGGTTAATTAGCTTGATTTAGTCATTTCACAGGGCACGCCAATTGTATACATAATTTTTTATTTTCCATTAAAAAATGAGAAACAAAATATTTCAAACTAGCAAAAATAGGGAAGGTTATGTGACTGGAGTAGTTTGTAATGAAGAAATGTTTATATGCTAGTCCCCCAGCATCCCTGCACCGTTTGTTTATAACCCAAACTGCCTGGAGTGTGCATTTTTGTGTGACCTACTGCTCTTGGGTCTTGATAATCGAGCCTTGAGAATCAAGCCAGATTGCTAAACAGCCTGGCAACATCACAGGAGACAACGGACAGAGACATAAGGAAGAACAGGAGATGGACTGTCTCAGCTCTCCATTGTTGAACTATGCCCTGTGAGGCTATTTCTCCTTGTGCCAGAACTTTTTATTATTAGTTTTTAAAGGAAAAGTTTTCATGGGCTGAACACCAAAAGAACACTAATTTATGCCAAAATTAGATCAGTCCCATTAAAATGGACACAGTGGCTTCGAGTGCCTGTAGGGTTAGCGGAACTCTGTGGAAGGTCATTCTTTTCACCAGCTGCTGAGCATCATGGCTGCCTCTGGACCCCTGCAGCTCTTTCCCAGCTACTGTGACTGTTAAACTCTGCTCACAAAGAAGCATATAGATAACACTCGCTGTTTGTGTAACAGAACATTTAATACTAAGAACGTTAGGAATGAAAGAATGTGGGGCTGGGGATTTAGCTCAGTGATTAGAGTGCTTGCCTTGTAAGCACAAGGGCCTGAGTTCGATCCCCGGCACCACAAAAAGAAAAAAAAAAAAAAAAAGAATGAAAGAATGTGAATGAAGAAAGTCTGTTCTGTGAGAGCAAAACTCAAGTCAGCGGATGGCAGTGTGACAGCTGGAGGGCGCCCCGTGGGGCTCTTCTCTGCAGTTGGCAGGGAGGAAAGCCCACAAACCACCTCCGGCGCCCACAAGTAAATGCCTCATAAGCTGCAGCAGGGGTGTAAATTTAACTCCTCCTTGGGTTGCCTTCTTTGCTTGTGGGCAAGAATCTCTTGGGATTAACTGTGTCATCCGGTCTCAAGGATGTTTCCAGATGAGTCACATCTCCACTCAGAACCACTCCGTAACCGAGCTGACTCCTTCTTGACGCCTCAGAATCCCACCCTGGATTCTGGAAGGGGGAATAGAAATTCTCCATCTGTGGACCTCAGCCGTGCCTCGCTTCACCAGGCAACCATGGAGCAGTGGAAGGCTTGGATGGAAGGCCTTGACGCGGCTGGGGGCCGGGCAGTGAACGATAAAGAGGCCCTGAGAAAGGGAGAAGTAGAATGCTTTGGGGAAGCCTGCTTTTGAGATGGAAAAGGCTCAGCATGGCACAAACGGGATAGATTTAAAGAACACAGTAAGGAAACCATCTTCATCCTCTCCATTCAACACACGCAGTAAGTGCCTACTCGCTCACCGGATCAGTCCTTTGAGCACTTGGTGGGATGGGCGCCCCACTCCCGCCTTTCTTACAGGGTGATGCAGGTCCAGAAAGAAAGCGAAGCCACATTCAACTTTGTGCAAACAAGGCTGCTAGCACCAGGCAGTCAAGTCAGAGGTGATATTTATGACTTTCCGACTAGCCCTCTGTGTCTTCTGCAATGAATGTGTACTGTTTTTATTTAAAAAAAAAAGTATTAAAAGACATTATGTAAATATCAGATTTTGTGTTCAACAGGGCGGTTCACACAATTACTCTGTGAACAGGAAACTACCTCAGGATCCGGTTAAGTGGCTCAGTAAGATCACAGATCTGTAGTGAAAAAACTAGACGAGAAAGGCATGCATATAGTTATATTTTACTGAAGGACTTTTTCCTTTTTTTTTTTTTTTCCTCAGAAGAGCTATGGTTAAAACCTAATTCCTCTAAGTCTCCATATCTGGGCTTCTTCCGCTTCCCGATGGTGTCTGCTAATAACTTCCTTCTCTACTCTGAGAATCAAGGTGAGAACGGCAGGATTGTCAGTTATAAAAGACAGAATAAAATGAACCGAAATACAAAAACCACCTTCAAAATTTCCATCCCACTCTCTTGCTTTTACTCTTATCACTCGTCTTCTTTGACTCTTTTTTCTTTTTTATGTTCCATTTCTATTAAAGATTTGTCTTTATATAGTATTTGGAAAAGAAATAAAGGGAAAAATCATATATTCCAGTTACTCTCAAGTGACTAGTGTCAATAATGTGAAATAATTCTTGTTTCCTTTTTCCCTAGAGTTTTTATAAGCATTATTATAATTATACTATAGACTCAGTTATAAGTTTTTGGTATATTTCTGCTGTAATTCTCCAAGTTATTAATGAAAATGTGGTCGACAATAAGGCAACAGCTCTAATCTAAAAAGTTAATAAACATACCAGATAAGCAATCATATATCAATATTTCCTTAAATGAGTGGCATAAAACATTAAATCCATGAAATGTTCATTAAGAAAAATGTCTCTTAGTAAGAGGCATGCACCTAACTATATTCTACCAAAGAATTTCTAGTAAGGATTTCTAATAGTGTAAGTTTAGGGAACATCTTATATTCTCATCCCATTTGGAGAGTCACAAGGCACTTTGCAAAAATCTCTGACAGAAGCAGTGTTTAAGAAAAGGAAAAACTTATTTAAACTTTGTTTCACTCAGTATTTACTAAATTTATTTGAATGTAACACTCTAAAATGTTTTACATTCATTAATGTCCTCTGGAATAGAAACAAACTTTGGAATACACTGCATTAGCTTCTTCTCTATAGTTATTTCCAGCATGGATTGTTAAAGAACAATGTCATTATTGTTAGCCATGGCTTCTCTTGTCCTGCAGTATGCAAATGGGGAAGGCACACTGATCCGTTAGGTCAGAAGCGGAAGGAAAGAGGGAACACCCAGGATCTCTGTACCTTTGGAAATTGCACCTAGAGATGTAGCATTCAGGCCTCTCTAAGTCTTCAAAGTCTTTGCTATTTCCAGGTTGTAAGTTTTTCCTGTTGGGGGGAGTCCACCAATGGCAGAAGCCTAGAGTAATATCTGGTGGAAAGTGAATCATTGGCATTATTAAATGATTCTTCTTCTATGCTTCTTCCTTAACCTTTAACTGTTAAAGCCATCCTGTTTGCTTGCTTGCTTGCTTGCTTGCTTGCTTGCTTCACCCTACCCCTCTCTTCATGAATTCAGGTACACAAGTATACTGATCCAACATCCCGGATAACCTTTGTATCTCCTCTTTCTTCTTTCTGCCCACCCTCTCACTCATGTTCTCAGGAATCCTTTCTTGGGAGCCTACTCTAAGCTTAGCAGACATTACCAATGATATGGGATCTGCCCCAGACAAGCCTCTAACCCATCAGGGGAGACTCTCTGATTCAGGAGTCTTCCCTGTACCTGACCACTCTCTACCAAGACCAGTGTGTCAGGTCTCCCCTCCCTCCAGACCTTCACGTCCCACTGCACCCTTTACTCAGCCCTTTAAAACTCAGTCTGATCTGGCCTACAGTCAAATAATAGCTGCCTAATATGTCTGCATACATATATGTTGAACCACATTAAGTTGTCAATATTCAATGAACATTGATCTACAAAGATGGCAATTTTATGTGGTTCAACACAATAAAATGAAGCTCCTGATTTTATGTGTTGGTTATCATATTATGTAAAAATACTGTGAAGGAGCTTTCCAAATCAGGACTGTATATTAGGTATGATCACTTTTAAAACACACACCATGAGATGTCCCGAGTAAAAAGCCTTAGGACCCAGTCTCTAATTACAGGCAAAAATCTAAAATCCAACTGCTTCTCCCACAAACAATACCATGCAGCTCCCCCTGGCATGAATAGCAGTGTCAATTTCTTCCACATGCAACCAAGACATAATATATTTCCTGCATTTTCTTATTTTTGTTTATGTTCAATTCTCCCATAGGATTATTGTGCAAATTAAAAGAAGTAAGTAGATGTAATTATCTTTGTTTTTAGTAGTAGGCACGACAAGTCCTCAATTTCTCCAAGAAACATTCATCTACAACCCTAGGGGATGAAACCTCTCCCTCTCGCCTCTTCTCCTAGAATTCCCTTTGTACGTCTAATAAAGCATGTATCAGGGTCTGCCTTGAGTTAGAATTATTTATGCATGTGTCTATTTTCTGCCCTGGATTATGGGCCCCTTCTGAGCAGTGATCATATTTTATTCATCGTGTCTCACCCACATTGGGCAGGGGACCTTGACTGTGAGCATAATTTGCCAAGCACAGAGCACTATCAATGTGATAATTCACGTCGAGCATATTCTGAATTATGTTGCATTCTTTGCCAGTGATGGTCATTATCACTCCTTTCCCAGAAGAACATTTATAAAGTTAGAAGTTAGGAAATTTCCCTTTTGATGAGAAGGCAAGAAATGTGGGTCCCAAATGTATGTTATTGTTCTCCCTGGAACAATTCCACTTTCCTAAAGATGGAATTGTTTCTATGCCTTAGTCACCAGGTAAGCAAATACAAGTCACCTTTCCTAATGAGACATTTCCTCTTTCATGGTTTCTTAGACACAAGTGTGACTACGTAAAGCTTCCCATTATTTAAGTAAGTGGGGCAATGAAGAGTAGAGAAGTATTCAAGAAAATATAATGTCTATGACCTCATTTTCAGTGCTATCAAGAAGGGCAAACCTCAGAAGGCTATTTCTGTGAATGAGCTCACTCAGCTCAAGACTCTTCACACCTAAGAATTACTAAATCTGGAGAAGCAAAGAAACATACTCAAGGGTCATGGGTAAGAGGTAACACCTCTGTTCTGAAATGGAATTTGGGTCAGCCTATGTAAACAGCAAAGGGTCAACCTGAGACAGTTTCAGAGTCTTCCAACCTGAGGGATCACACCTTTCTAGAGTTATCTGCTCTTATTGTCAGAAAGCTGAGAGAAGGAGAAGCCAGGGGAACGAAACAACATCTCTAAATGCTGCTCCATCAGATGCCACCCCTGGTGATTTCCCGGCAGCTAGGGAGGCCTAACACTAGAAAGACTGTGGTGGAAAAGGTCACACAGGAGCCCAGGCTTCAAGAGCATCATGAGCTCCTTCGGGCTCAGGGAAGATGATCTTTATCGTCCTGTGGAACTTGCAACCAGTAAGACCCACTGCAAGACACCAGGCAACCTTGACTGGACTTGATGTAGAGCCAGAGATGCAATGGATATGAAAACACTTATTTTATCTCCTTCTTCTTCCTCACATACCCTTCTTCTGTGCTCACGTCAGCTACAGAAATTGAGCCCCTTTACTTACACTCCCTTCTCCACTTTAGCACCTCCCCATCCCAATCTGCCACCCCTTATCGCTTGGGCCACCATTTGTCTCATTTCCATCATCAGCCTTAGTTAGTGTCCTTCTGTGTATGGATCTAGCTCTAACCAGATCAGTTTTAACCAGACCCCTTACCTGTTCCCAAATACAGAAGGACAAAACAAACAAAATCGAAAACTTCCTGAGCTCTATCCCTAAATCACAAATACCATAAAATCATGTGTTAAAATTAGTTAGCTACAAATATATATGGGGCCTTATCAGAGGGAGGAGAGGCTGTGGTTAAGAAGGCAGCCTCTGGAGCCACATTCTCTGCTTCTAATTCTGGCTCTACCACTCCATCATTTAAATTCCGTTTATCTCAGTTTTCCCAGCTTTCAAATGAGAATGATGCCAGCTGCACTAGTTAAGGTAGTGGTTTGGCTGTATGAAAATAAGAGCAAAAACAACAGCCCCTGCATGAACTAGAAGTTCACTTTTCTTTGGTAGCAGGGCAAGGCTGATAAGAAACCACCAAGAGTCTGAGGGATTCTGTCCCTTTTGTCCTATTGTTCTCAGCTGTCAAAAGGTGGCTTCCATCCCATAGACCCCAACAGCTCCTCCCACTCCCACCATGGTGCACTTCATGCACCCCCCCCAGCAGAAGCAGATAAGAGAAAGAGGATTGTGTCTACAGCCCCTTTACAGGTGCAATCTAGAAGTTCCCCATGTCGCTTACTACATTGGCCAGAACCTAGTCAATGGCCACATCTAACTGCAAAGGTTGCCATATGCTTTGCTAAAACTTCTGCTACCGTAGGGAAAGGGGAGAGTGGAAATTGCAGGGAAACCCACTAGTCTGCTGCCATACCAGTGATGTAGAGTTGTACAGATTAATAAATTACACTTGCAAGTACATTTACGACTGTGCCTAAAACATAGAAAACGTATGATGATAGTTAGCTATTAAAACAATAATAACAGTAATAATAGCCCATATCTTCTTCCTGTTTTTGGACTGCATGTTTGTGAATGGGTGAGAATCATGAACAATATTTAGGCCATTTAATTTAAAAATACCAAATTATTAACAAGAAATGTGTGACAGTTTTTAAAAAGTAAAATAAAGGAGAATAAAAAGAACAAAATAATTGTCCATCTAATCTTCAATTATTAAAAGCTACATAATTATAATAGAAACAGTTTTGAGCAATATATAGTTTTTCTATGCCATTTTCAGAAAATCTATATGTATACCTGAAAGTATTAACTAGGGAAATTAGAAAACTGTGGAATTCAGAAAAAAATCAATGTTTGCTTTGGCATATGATCCCTCACATTTGAAAAGAACTGAAATTCTTAATAGAAAGAATTGATGATTATACAGCTATTTTTTTACAAAAGATCAAAAGATTTAATTTGTTTGCTTAGCACCTCTTTTATCCAAGAGTGTCCCCATTAGAGTTCACTCACACCTGAGGCTCTTTCTAAGCAAATGATAGGACCCTCCTAATCTAAATGTGTAAACAGAAGTAAAACAGTGAAGGTAAACTTGTTAAATCAAGTGGCAAAAATTTGGCCACTTGTACAAATTGTACCTGCTGGAGAGGATTTTCTAAGAACTCCTCAGAGGAATACAGTTCTTGCCTCGCCTCATGTGCATAAAGTCCTAGGTTCTATCCCCAGCACCACCGTCACCACAAAACAAAACAAACATCAAAAAACAACTCTGAAGTTTGTCACTAACACTTTAGGACAGTACAGGGAGCTGATTTTTCTACCCAATGGCTGAATTTAGCCTTTTTATATTCTTTTTTTGACTATGGCGATCTATGAAATTCCTAGATATAGGTAGAAGAGATTTTTCTTTTGGGAACCACACTGTTTGGGTTTAAATCCTGATGTTTATTACTTTCTGGCTATATGACCCTTGGCAAGTTACCTAACCTCAGTGTGAATTAGATTTGTCATCAAAAATCAGGAATGACAATAGTAGACATCCCACAGAGTCATTGTGATGATTAATGAAAATAATATGCTTAAAATTTTTAGAGCAGAGGTATTTGGGAAGTTTTGTTTAATTATTAATCTTACCCAAGTCTTTCTGAAGCTTTTGCAGCATTAGGAATGTTAACCCTTAACTTTTACAAAGCCCTACCAATCACAAAATCTTACATCTACTATATCTTGTGATTTTCACTGTAGTTCTCAATTATGGTCAATATCCTCACCTTAAATCCATGAAAACTGAGGCACAGGGACAGGCACTCTTCCTAAAGTTGCCATCCTGTGAGCTTTAGGGCCAGGGACTGACTGCATGACTTGGCACTCTGTGTATCAGCTTCCCCTGCTGTCGTCAGAGGGAGTCCTGGGCAATAGCTTGGGGGCCTGGGGACTTGGGTGACGGGTGCGGGCAGCTCCTTCCAGGGAAGCATTTGTGAGCTACGCCACATGACTATGCCTTCCTGCACCCCGATGGGCCAGAGAAAGAACACTTCAAAGTAACTTGATAGAGTCTCGTAAAACCAGAAGCCTAAAATAAGGAGATGGGTAAAATATATCCATAAAAACCTATATTACAGCTTCGAAACAAAAGAACTCTCTATTTTATACTGAACTACATGGACAAAGACATCCAGGCAGCTGGTCTGCAATGAGAGGGAAGAATGGGGCCTAAGTACAAAGAAAACTAGGAAATGGATAGAAAGAGGTGAAATCCTTCCTTTCAGCTCATCTTTCCCTTAGGTTTTTTCTCAGGCATCCAGATGCCTTATAATAAATTCTTTTTCTTTTTTTTCCTTCTTAAGCTAGTTCAAGTCAGATTTCTGTCATTTACTTTCAAAAGTAGACCTAATGCCTCTATTGCTTATCCCAGAAGTTGGTAGGAAATTCTACTGGATTTACTCTGGATACTTATTCAAATATGAACGCATAAATTTTGCCTCAAACACGCTGAGAAGTCTAGGGAAGCATTAGCATACACTGAAAATCCTGAACTTAACCTGTCTTTGGTTTTGAAAAGCTAGTCACACACACACACACACACACACACACACACACACCAGTGATATTCACCTCAGGGGATAACTGTTAGTAGACAGTGTTCTGTGACTATTATAATTTTTCTGAGCACAGAGCTCCAACACCTGTGTTAGAAGATTGCTGAACCATCCTAAAGTTAGAGACGTCCAGACAGCAATAGAAATTCATCTCCCCAGGGGAGTCACTTGTTGACATTCCAAAATGGCAGAAATGGTGAAGTAGATACCAGCCCCTCCTCTCCTTCATTCCAGAACAAAAGTCCCTCTCTCTCTCTCTCTCTCTCTCTCTCTCTCTCTCTCTCTCTCTCTCTCTCTCTCTCTCTGTCTTGAAGCCTATCAGTTTTTCTCCCTGCAGGAAGGAGGATGGACAGACCAGTTTCACCAGGTGGCCATCCTCCCTCAGGCGACCTGTGCAGATGTGTCTGGCTCCTGCGAAGTTGCTGCGTGAGGAGCCGTGGCATGGGATACTGAGGTGCGATGCTCTGGAGGAAAGAGGAGATCTCTTTCTTGACCCAGCCAGAGGCTTCAGGCTCCTCTTTGGATTTGTGTATATAAATGTGTGTAAATACATAAACATATAAATTTATGTAGATTCCATAGCAGGCTAACTTTTTAGCTTGCAAACACAAGAATGTCTCCATTTCTGCCCAGTTTTACACTTAATGCTACATTTCAAATTGCTCAAGGTAGTCCTAGTTCATATCTATTAAATCAGCATAATTAGTATATCCTCTTTCACTCTCAAAAGTACCTTATTAATTAATATATCTCCCTTCACTTTCAAACTTGTCCCTGTTTGAGAGGTAAATTATATGGTCACCCAACAAGTAATCTATATAACCTCAATAGATGTCTTTAAGGAAGTGCAATATTACCTGACACTTCGGGGCAGTTTTCAATATTTGCTGATTTACTCCTTTAATTTTCCAGTTCAGATCATTCTGGCTATATTGCTATTGAAATAGTGAGATTGTTCCCTGAGATTTTCTCCCTCTCGATCCCTCCAGATCTTCGTATCATTGTTAAAGCATACATCACCTTCTGTTTTGCTGTATGGCATATTTAGGTGTCCCTTTGGTCTCCTATATTTTTCACAATATTTTTCTTCGTGCAGTACATCTGCTAACATTGGCAGTATGGAGTTAAACAAATGAATGATGTAGCTATTGGATAAGGATTGTCCTCAAGATTAGCAGCTGAAGGATTTGGATAGTTTTCAGGTTTACCAGGAATATGGTTTACCTACACCAAAGTTGTACATCAACAACTCTCTGCTTGCTACTTAGGTTCGATATTAGTTTCCTTCCACAAGTGAAACTGTGAGGCACAACATTAAATCATCTATCCCGTGTGAGTGACAAGAGGAAAAACAAAACCACAAAATTATAGCTACCAGAACTCCTGCTGAGCATTCTATCTTGTGTATGATCGTGTACGCGTCTAATTTATGAGTGCGCTTTGTGGGCATTTCTATGTGGCCGTGTTTCACTCATTGTAACACACGCCTCTGAAATATTGTGCTGCCTTCTGCCTAACAACATTAATAATACTTTTGTGATCATCATATTTTATTTAGAAAAGTAGGTGGAATTAAAGCTCAAACAGATAGAATAAAGAAAAGAAAGAGGCAGCACAAGCTGGAAAAGAAGTAAAAGTAAAGATACGACTGTCGATATTGAATATATATACATATACATATATATGATCATACATATGTATGTACAGTCATCCTCCCTTGGTATTTGTGGGGGGGTCCTCATGTATCCTGTGTGGATTCACAAATCCCTTATATAAAATGACATAGTGTTTGCATATAATCTCTGCATAGCCTCCCCTATATTAAATCATCCCCAGATTATTTAGAGTAACTAATACAACGTAAATGCTATGTAAATAGTTGTCACAATGCTTCATTTGTAAGAAAAAAATTTTACATGTTCTATACAGACATAATTTTTCTAAATTATTTTCCTTTTGCATTTGGTTTCATCTGTGGATGCATTTGAGATTCCAGGATACGAAGGGTTGACAACACACATATATAAGAATAGTTCCAAAATCATAAATTGTGTTCACACTTAGACTAGGAATGCATTTAATTAAATTACAAAACTCTCTTGCCACTCAAAGAGAGTATACTGCATCTTTAAATTTAAAAACCAACATATTAAGATAATTAAATTTATATTACAAATTTTTATAACTGGAAAAGGCTAGTTCATCTCAAAATTACAAAAATCATGAGATCCGTTTGCCATTTATGCACCAAAAAATATGACAGAAGATTTGGTGAGAATACAGGTGAGCAATATTTACGGACTGTTTCCAGGGACAGCTGAAGAGTAGCACAGGTTCAGAAAGAGTAGAGCAGAGCCGTGTTAGAATTACTTCCGGGTGGTCTGAAAGAAACCCCACAGTCAGTGATCTACCCCAATCTCCTGTTAGAGAAGCCAGAGGTGGCAGCAGCTTGGAACACAGAGCTAGAGTTAGAGATTGGGTGGCCTAGTATTCACCAGAATGCTACAGGAAGCCCACTGAGATTCAGGTCAGAGTATTTATAAAGGGATGGAGGAGCAGGGAGAGACTATTTTATAGCCACTGTAACTAATCCATCATGATGACTGTTTATCTTGATATCTGAATTAAAACTCAACCTGAAAAAGAACCCAAATTTTTAAGGTTTTATACAAAATATTTATGCCACCCCCAAAATATTTAGTAGTATTAAGAAGCAATCTAATCTAGTAATGCATTTCAGTCTGTCAAAGTAATGTAATTAACAACAACATAGTTTGATGCTGTGTATACTTTTGATCTATCAGAGTTGGAAATACAGGTTTTCTGTAATAATATGTAGATTACTGAGATGACTGATGGATGTTGTATATTGTGAGTACTGCCTTTCTGAGTACTAGATAATTTTTATAACTATAAATATTCTTGGCTTTTGCTCTAGGATGTAGCAAAATTACTTGGAAACAGTTAAATTATTCAGGTCTGCCTTTTAAATTACGTCAGACAGGACTAAAGGAGTGCTCAACCTAAAACTAATTATCCACTATACGTCTAGAGAGAGCCTGGATACTTTGTTGTATGTCCACTAATCATGACAATTTCCTGTCTGGGAGGTAGAAATTGGCACTATTGTTGGCCCTGTGTAATTTCCAGACACTGTTATCTCTACTCCTTTTAAGAAGTTCTGTTTTGAACCCTGGGTGGTTTGCTCACTTGCTCACTGATCAGGACTCTCTGGATCACCCATCTGCAGATTTCAGGGCTATTTCTATGGACGGACCTCTTCGTTCAGTTCTCTGTCCAGCACCCTCCAGTATGCTGGAGTTCTCCTGGACACTCAGCTCTTTCTTCTCCACCCAGAGAGTCCGCTGTGCTCTGCCTGAGTTCCCTTCCCCACGCCATGACCTGGAAATACTGTCACAGATCTTCTACAGTGCAGTCATATGAATCCTCCGTCACTTCCTGTATCTGGGAATACGGCTTCATCACCTGACACCTTTAAAATCACTGTTTCATATTTGTACTTTATTAACATTCTTTGCAGCCAAAGTGTGAATCTGGTCTCTGTTATTTCATCTTTGTTCAAAGTGTAAGTCTCTTTTATTTTTTAAAATTGGAAATGCAGTTACTTTAGTCATGTAGGAATGAGAAGAAAGTTGCCAAAGAAGAAAGACAAATTTAACCAAGGTACCACTCTGGAGAGTCCATGGGGAGTCCAGGAGGACAGGAGGACATAGCGCATCATAAATGTTTCTGAATAAACCAAACACCGAGGATTTTCCTTTTTAAACACTCTATTCTACAGCTCTGGCAGCTGTGCTTGGTCACGGTACACAGTACCTGTTATATAAGGCTGACCTGCCTTAAAATGCATGATCCAAACTTTATTTAGAATTACTTTTTGATCCTATGACCTTTTATGAATCCTTAGCTTCAAAATGTCAAGAGGCTTCAAAAGTTTAATCAAAATGATGTCATTCTTTCTCATCATCAAATTCCACACAGTGCCTTTTCATTGTGACTATGATTATTACACCTGTTTTCACTCTCGATAACTTCCTTAGATTTCTTATGAACTGTAAATTGAGGAGCCTTAAACACAATTAAATGTACCACAGTGTCACATCTAAACAAATATTGTACTGCAACACCGAAGCCATCATTTAAGTGATTTCAGAATTGATCTCAGAAGAAGCATTTGAGCCTATGAGAAGATGGTCCAGTTATTTTATCCTCTATTTCCTGCCAACAATATTTGTTGCTTCTGCCCAGTTTTGTTCCAAGCTTTGCCCTGTGAAGCCTGAGCCAGGGAAGGAACCCATGGAAGTGACTGCTGGTACTCATTTCTATGGGCTGTGACAGGCCAGGGTCAAAGGTGAGAGTCAGCGCACCCATCAAAAATTAGGATGATGCAAACAACGTGTGCTCTGGCTCCCTAACAGGCTGACATCAACTAATGACATGTGAGTAAATTTCTGAGCACCATGAGTGTAAATCATTGAACTTGAGTGGAAGAAGTGAGCGATTACCATATGTAACAGAATTTTAAAAACCTAGACACTGGAAAATCAATACTAGTAGACTTATGTAGCCCTTTGTGGCTGAACAATTACCATTGAGCTGTAAGGAAATTATATCTGTAATAAAACAGTAGTTATTAAGGGCTTTATCAAGTAGTTACCATATCTGGCGCTCTGTCCACCACTTCATGTGTGAACCTCACTTACTCCTCAAGGCCATCGCAGAAGAGTCCTTTTCACATTTCATAGAAGACAAAAGGAGGCACTAATTATGTGACAGAATCATTGCTTGTTGTTACAGTTTGTGTCTAGATGTCCCCCCCAAACCCTCATGTGGTAAGAGATAGCTGGATCTACAGTGTATGATGCTGGGATTAAGGGTGTGTGATTACTAAATCAATCCACTAATTGGTTTAGCACTGCCCTAACCTAGCAGCCTGGATAAAATATAAGGTACAGGAAGAAGCTGGTTAGCCCCCTTGCTTGCACCCTTTGCTTGCATCCCTTGCTTACCTGGCTGCCTTCTGCCTGTCTGCCGGGCCACCCTGCCTTGGACCCAGCTAACTGTGGACTGAAACCTCTACAAACTGTGAGCCAACCTGAGTTCGATCCCCAGCACCAAAAAAAAAAAAAAAACTGTGAGCCAAATAAACCTTTCTTCCCCTAACTTTGGGTGTCTGGTATTTTTGTCTCAGCCAAGAGAGAAAAGTAACTAAGACACTTGTGTTCAGGCCTAATTCTACGAACTTTTTCTTCTCTTTTTACATAGTCATTAAAACACTTCATAGATGCACAGACAATAGACATGAAAAGATTAATAATGGCATAAAATAAAATGTAAACTTCCCTCCTGTCTCTAGCCCCAGACACAAAAGTTCTCTCCCAAGTGACAACTACTTTCTTATTTTGTGCACCTTTCCAGGAAGTTTTACCAACTATAATAATGCACTTGCTTAGTCCTCTCTTGAGTTCTATTGGGTTTTGCCTCATGTAATTTGACAGTCTATTGGGAGGTTTATGAAAGTTTAGTATTGTTATGGCCTCTTGGAGAATGTACTCTGACATCACTCCGACATTAAATTACATTCATCAGGAGTGCAATTTTCCTCTTTGCCCTTAAAAATCTTCCTTGTCCTCAAATCTACTTTTATGGTATTAATTAAGCTTATCCAGCTGTCTTTCTATTTGTGCTAGCATGGTGTATCTTCCTCTATCCTTTACTTTTAACATATCCAAGTCTTTATATTTCAAACAGAGTACACGTAGGCAATGTTTTTCTTTTATTTGATGTATTTACATCAATCATATTTAAAGTGAATATTGATATAATAGAATTTGCATCCCTTATCTTTATCATAGGTATTTTCTATTTGTTAAAATGGTTCCTTTTTCCTTTTCATTCTTCACTACTATGGACTAAGCCTTAAGCCCCCCAAGTTCATATTCTGAACCCTAATTTCCAAAATGATGACAGCTGGAGCCAGGACCTATAGAACATAATTAAGTTTCACAGAGGCCCTGTGAGTAGGATCAGTGCCCTGACAAGGAGAGACATCGAAGAGCTGGCTGTCTCCTTACTCTACCCTGTGGGGACACCAGGGAGAAAGCAGCCATCTGTAAGCCAGGAAAAGGGCCCTCACCATAACCCAACCTTACTGGCACTCTAATCCCAAATTTCTACCCCTGGAATGTGAGAAAATAAATTTTGGTTGTTTAAGTTTCTCAATTCATAGCATGGTGCTATAGCAGCCCAAGTCGATTAAGACACTTTTTGTGCCTTCTTTGAATTGAAGTGAGTAGTATTTCAAAATAATTATGCTTCTTCTCCCTTACCATGAGTTGATCTTTCCTGGATTTTCACTGTAAGAATCTGATAGGGTTCCTGATGAGAAAGGCAGTGAAAGTGTGGGGCCCTCCTATGAGTACAGTTCTGTTTAGCTTCTTGCTGTCACACTAGGCTAAGCTCTGTGTCCAGCAATCTATCAGAATTTCCTTTCAAGTATTAATACTAGAGGCTTCTGCCCCAGGTAAGCAGAATTCAACTGTAACTCTGGATGCTTTTATTGAGCCAAATCTTGGGGAGAGGGTGATTTGGCTTACCACTTCCATTCTTTTTAGGTCCAAAAATGTCACTCATTTTCAAGTATCCAGCTTTGGATTGGAGCAATAACTCCCAAGCTCCATACAGGTCAGAGCTGAAACCAGAGATTTCTCTCACTCCAATTATTTTTAAAGATAATTTCTCCTCAAGCACAGAACTAAATATGCATTACAATGAAGAGAAATTCTTATCTTTCTGTTGACTGGATCAGTGGTATATGCATGGAGTTTACTTGAAGAGTTATACACATTGTTCATAAATGTGATAAGAAGAGAGTTAATAGGATTTAGCTCTGCTTATAATTTAAGGTTGGATTTGCACTGTCGCAAGATTCTTCTTACCAACTGTAGGTTGTGCTACAATCCCTAAGAAATCATTAAAGTCTAGGAAAGCTATGTTATGCAATGTGATTTCTTATTTTTTTCCTTGAAAAAAGAGAGTGCATAAGGTTAACTTGATAAATGCCTCAAATAGTCTTAAAGTGATCTTAACTGCTTCCTTAGCCATAATTTCCCTTGAATGTGCATCTTGCTACTGATTTGATATCATAATATTTTGATCTCCAAAAAATGCAGTTCTACAATGTACTAAATTATCCATACATTTTGTAGAAATGTCATGAATCTAATCAAGCTCTGTTCTTCCCCTCGGACCTCATAATGGATAATACTAGTGGGTATTGGCAGGGATAAGGAAGGGTTCCAACAATTGAGATAACAAGAAAGCCTCTTTTGTGAGTTCTTTTCTTTTTTTCATTTTAAGTGATAATTAAAGTTTATTAGAGTAGGCAGAGCTAGTAACCACCAGAAGGTAAGACCTGAAATCTGCAAAACTGATACAACTCATGAAAGTTTTGTACAATTACTAAATTCCACAAGCGAATGTAGATCTGTGCCATCTCTTGCCTAAGAGTATTGTTGGAAAAGATATCATTATTGACAAAGCTCTAACAATCTTTCCCTTAAGAGAATTTTTTAGTAGACTTTTCGAATTGAATATAACGTATTTTTTATTTATAGATTACTTATTAAATAACCACTCTGAAATGTAGTTACTTAGACCCCATTCTTTCTCAAGCTCCTGTTAACTGGTGGCTCTACTGGAGGATCCTTCTATTAGCTTAGTCTGAGCTTACTTATGTGGCTGACATCTGCTGGCAAGGACCAGAGGATGGCTCAGCTGTGACAGCTGGGATGCCCTGGCAAGTGTGGCCATGTGATAGTCCACCCAAGCTCAGTCAGTTTGGGTTGTCTGGAGGAAGGGTCCCAAGAGCACAGTGTGGATGAACAATCTCTAACTAGGCCTCTGCTTGCATCATGTTTTCTGTTATGTCTTTAGCCAGAGATCACACAGCCAGTCTCTGAGACAAATGACAGAGGAATATGTGAGTGGCTGGATAATAGGAGGTTTGATTCACTGGGGGGCATTACTATAAAAATCTATCCTAGTCTTTCTTTTGGCCCCCTATATTCATACCTCTGCCATGGGCAAATCATGCACATCCCTCCAAGGTATTCCTCCCAAATCCTATCCAATTACTGCATAAAACTTAAAGTCCAAGGCCTAGTAATCTGTATGAGGTTCATAATATAAGTGATGCTTTTGCTAAAATTTCTCAACTGCAGCCCTTTGGAAGCAGCTCTTTTGTGAACTAAATAGTTTAGTTATTTTCACTCTGTATATCCAACATACCTTGGTGAAACAGGAAGCAGATAACATCATGTCTTTGTACTTCTCTTGTTGCTGAGACAAAATGCCTGACACCCAAAGTTAAAGGAAGAAAGGTTTATCTTAGCTCACAGTTTGTAGAGGTTTCAGTCCATAGTCAATGCAGTCTAAGGTAGGGTGGCATGGCAGAGGAGAAACAGCCCATGGCAAAGCAGGCAGGAGGCAGTAGAGCAGCAAGCATCAGCAAGCTTGCCTTCCCTCTCTCCTTTATATTTCATCCAGGCCGTAAACCTATTGATTGGTACTACCCAAACCCAGGGTGGGGCTTCCATTATCCATAACCAGAACTATGCTAAACCCATTTAGTTGTCACACTAACTACCTCCAAAAAGCCCCACCTGTGAGCTCATGAGATTTTGGGAGCACATCTAAATACAAATCATATCATGCAATAAGGCACTCATTCCAAAGAGAGAGGATCAGAGGCACATTCAATAACTGGTCCATAACAATTGCACATTCCTGACAAGTACAAGCTATTCAGGCCCATAACTTGGGGGACAAAACATGTTCCTTAACAGAGACCAGTTTCATGTGTTACCAACGATTCCTCAATCATTATCTTCCTCAGTGTCATCTTTGCTTCTTAGCCTTTTTAACGCATGACATGAACTCACCTGGATTTGAGAGTGCTTTCATAATCTTCGCCTTTGGAGATTTTACTGTAGTTATGTCTACAGCTGTTCCTTCTGCTTTATTCTCTCTCTTCCTTCTTTTGGAAAATTTGGCTGCACAAATGCTAAATGATCTTTCTGAGTCTGTAGCCACTTTTGCATTATCGTTTGTTTTGGCAGACTTGTCATTTCCACATGAGGCCTGTTAACAGTAATACAGCTGGAACAAGCACCCTCAGTTGAACTAAGAGGTAGCTGAATTTACTTTTTAAGAAGAGCTAATGATATTCGCTGGTGACAGGGAGAGAAATTAGATGAATCTCAAGCAAAAAGGGAGGCCCTATACTGAAGGAAAAAAAGGTAAAGACAAGGCGAATGTGTGGGGAATATTGCACAGAACCTGGATTATGAAAAACATTAGCAGTTCACCTATTTTCAATCCATCATCCTTAGCAGTGAAAATTCTTTCCCAATGTTCCAGTGCAACATGCAATCTTATGTAGTTTTTATCACTATCCAACTACAGGAATAAAGCAATAATGCATATGTAGACCTTATATTCTCTCACCCACTTTACCAGTCTCCAATAATTTAGGACAGGAAAACTTTCCTATGATGTCCCCATTCACAGCTACTCTAGAAAACATGCCCTAAGAATGTGCTGAAATTGCTGCTCACTCTCACTACACTCTGTATAACTCACATGGGGATTTTAGACACTGAAGTTGTAGAGTGAGAGCGCTATAAACCAGATGTTTGGATCTTGAATGTCCCCCAAATACCTAAGTGTTACAGGCTTGGTCACCAGTCTGTGGTGTTATTGGCAGGTGGTGAAACCTTTAAGAGTGTGGTCTGGGGGAGGAAGTTAGGTCTTTGAGGACATCCCCTGGCGTGGAATACTTGGACACCAGGCCTCTCCTGGCTCGCTCTCTCTGCTTTTTCAGCTTCCATGAGGTAAGCAGGTTTGCTCTACCACTCACTCCCTGACACGATCTTCTGTATCGCCGCAGACCCAAAGACAAACTGATCATGGGCTGAAATTTCTGAAGCTGTGAGCCAAAATAAACTTTTCCTCCTTATAAGTTGTTTATTTGAAGTGTTTGGTCAGGGCAATGGAAGGCTAACACACCAGCTATTGATAACTCCCAAATAGCCTTCTTCTGCATATGTAAAGATGGGGGAGTGAATCTCTGTCTCGTAGGAGTCAGATATGGAAGACAAGTAAACTGCCTCTTCTTTCCTAAAATGAAAAAGAGGGACTTCTGCTTACCGGAAAACTAAGGCTTTCTTAGCAAAGAAATATTCAAGTTGAATGCTTTAAGACAAATAAATGAGCAACAAACAAAGCAACTCTCAGATCCTATCCCAGGTTTGTGACCTTTGGCAAAATATTAAAAAACATGAAGCCTAAATTTTACAACTTCAAAACAGAGAGGGAGATGCTTCCAAATTCTATCTCCATTACTGTTTTCTTTAGGAGTGTAAAATAATATAAAGCACATAAAAACACTTTTAAAGCCTGGAGTATGAGCAAATTAAGACATTATTTTGCAGTGGTACCTAATATGAGAAAAAAATGCAAGATTAATTTAAAACCATACTGCGTGGTTATGAAAAACTCTATTTTAAGATATTCGGTTATTTTTAAGGATCCCCATTGCCATAGGCATAAGCATTTAATCAGTCACCGGAAGGAAAAAAAATCCCAAAGAGCTTGGCCTAAGAAAAGCTGACGAAGCAGTGTAATGCTGTGTTCCGTGCTTCACCTTCACTCAGCACTCTCCCTGCCTTCCTGGCTGCGTATTTTGTATATTTGAAGTTTGAGACCACTGAAAATATGTATCTTTTTGTACGGAAATGATACCACAGCAATAGAGGCCATTATTGTGCTTGGTAAAAACTTACCTTCAGGGGATGGATCTGCAGTCAGATGTGCAGCAAAGCCAGTGAGACAAGGCAGGCTGAATCCGTATGTGGTTGAAGAACAGTCTCTCCCTTAGGATTTTCATCACTCTGCCCATACCCCTCACTGGGTGTGGGACAGAATCTTTAAAACAGAAGAAAAATAGAAAATTGTTTCTACAAGGATAGAAAACATAGAAGCTACCATCAAAGAAACTAAATTTTTTTGCTATTCACATTATTGCTAATGCAGGCATGAAACAAAGACACAAAATTTCTTGCTTACTTAGCAATGTCCTATTTTCCTTAGCTGTTTAAGACTGAGTAAGAACACCTTTTTAAGCCATTCTCCTTCCTGATTCTAAAAATAGCAGGCAAAAGTAATGTGAGAGTAAGAATATAAAAATAACTCCCCTTTACAGTCTTATTATTTGGGAGCATTGCAAGTATATATCATAATTCTCACAGACAAAGAAACTGATCCTCAGAAAGGTTAAATAATTTGATCAGGTTATGCAAGTGTTAAGAAAAAAGTGGCAAAAAGGAAAAAAAAGCCACTCCATTTACTAGGAAAATTTCTTAACCAAGGAGAAAAGAAATTGGGAAATGAGAATGCTACATTAAAGAATCCTCTTGAAAACTGAAGAATAATTACAAAATTTGTTGCTGAAACTATTGGCACTGAAACTGAATGTCTGATTACCATGTCTACTTTATCCATCCCATGATGTTTGCTTCAGAGAAGGACTACATCGGAAACAGAAAACACAAGAATCTAGCAATCTACTCCACTTGGCAGTCACCATTCTGACTGCAAATGTATGATTATTCCAGTGTTGCCCTATTCCAGTGTTTCTGAGGCCCCCTATTCTCAGCACGATCAGTTCTTGGCGGTCCGAGGGGGTCTGAGCCAGCAGGCCTCCACATGTCCTGTACAGTGTTCTCCCCCAAGTCGGCCACTTCAGAAGCCCTTTGATACACACTCAGTCCTTCCTAGGCATATCCGACTTTACGAAGTATTTTTCTTTAATAAAATTACAGCAAACATCTAAAATTGGGACTCACCTAGACATTTTGAGAAGTTTATTTACTGTATTGTTATAATTCAAATAAACTAGATATAGAGACATCAGTGTGCTCTTCAGCGTAAAGATCTGAAGAAATTTTATTTTGTAAAGGACATTCCTTGTATCAAAAGAGAATATTTCAAATCATGATTGTATTGAAATCCCCAGAATGCTATCATTGATTAAACGCTTATCATGAGCCAGGCATTGTATTTGCCATTGCACATAGTGCAAACTTATTTAGCCTTCGAGACGCTATTTTTTAATTGAATCATGTGAGCCCTGGAGCAGGTGTGGACCTCAATGACTGCAAAGGACTCATAAGTGAAAAAGTCACTAGGGAATCCAGGGGACTTTCTAACCTCAGACCAAGTTTTTCTTGTTTATGCTTCTATGTTGAATTGCGTACTGAAGAGGAGAAGGCATTGTTTTGCTTTTCTTTGTCTGCTATTCATTACTATGCAAATGGTGGCTCTTATTAGACTATTTTTATTTTTACTTTTTGTTTTCTGATTCATTCTTTCACCTCAGAGAGACTACAGATGCTGGGAATGAGAAGGACCCCAGAAGCAGCTATGATTCCAAAATTTGTTCTGCAGAGCCCTGGGTTTTCAGGTGGCCATCTCAAAAATGTTTCCTTGGCCAAATAAAGAAAATATTTTAACCTTGTTTAATCTAGTAGATTCTGAAATGATTTGACTACATAGCCCTTCTACTAGAAAACAGCAACCCTTTGAAGTTAGTTGAGCAGCAACTGAGAATGAGGCTAGAGAGATTAGAAAGAAAGTCATTTGCCAGTTTTCTTAGAGCACAGAAAGGAATGGTTTTCCCATGAAAATAAGGTTTTTGGACTAGTGAAGAGACAGGAAGAATGTCCATGATATTCAAAGCAAGCTGTAGAAAATCTTAGCAATTCAAGGCAAAAGTGAATAATGACTTTGTTGGATGACAGAGCAAACATAAAATTTAGGATCCAAATTGAAAAACTACCTGTGTAGAATATACGGCAGCTTCAGGAATGTTCCTTGAAATCTTGTCACACAGAGCTATCCTACAGCGTGCTGGTTGAGTTTTACAGTTAGCCTCTTCTGTCCCCTCATCCAACACATACATAAGTCCCAGGAACTCATATAAACGTGTGTTCCACATTCAGATAAATGAGAGCCAAGATATAAACTAACCCTTGCAAAGGTTGCAAGCCCAGCCTCCTTATGACGTGTCTTCAGGAAGAGGCTGAGATGACAGTTTATGAAGAGGAAGCCACCACCCTCGCACCACCCCCCAGCTTCACGGCCAAAATCACAACACCTCATGGTTGTTCTCTGCCTATGTCTTAGTTACGTTCTCATGGCTGAAACACAACACCTGTCACCCACATACTAAAGGAGGAAAGGTTCATTTTAGCTCACGACTTGTAGAGATCTCAGTCCATAGTCGGCCGGCTCCAAGGCAGGGTGGCATGGCAGAATGGCATAGCACAAGAGGGTTGTTCATGACATGGCAGACAGGAAGTAGAGAGAAAAAAGAGCTCAAGGGAGGAGAGAGGGAGACACACCTTTCCAGGCTTTGCCATCAGTGACGTGCCTCCTCTGACCAAGCTTTCTCTCCTAACATCTCATTTAGCTATAAACTCAGCCATGCACTAGTCCAGGGATGAGTATCACACTGCCATGATCCAATCACCTCTCAAAAGCCCCACCTGTGAGCACATGAGGTTTTGAAAGGACATCTAGATATAAACCATGACAGACCTCAGCTCCTGGTTCCACTCAGATCCGAGGGCTGGCTATGAACACCAGGCCAGTTACTAATAACGGTATCCTGTACTTTGCCCCTGGGAATCTTATTTCCCAGCATGGGAATTAAATCATTGGATTAAACCGATGATTATATTAATTTAATGATCACATTATTTAATATCTGGGAAGGATTTTTCTGCTTTGAAAGGAACATTCACCATCATTTTAATTTTATTTAGTGTCCAATATCTCTATACTTATATCTAATTACCAAAACTATGAAAATTAAATTTCCTTCAACAGTTAAACATTGATTAAAGTCTTAATTAAAATCTCTTAAATGATTCAAGCAATAAGTCTACATGACTAATTATTTTAAATATTCCTAAACTCCAAAAATAACAGACAAAATGTACAAAGACATGAGGAATATAAGATTTATTTCTACACTTATACCTGTTTTGTAAAAATAAACAACCTGGATTTTTTTCAGGAGTTTTTTCAATATTTTATATTTTTCTCATTATTGTTTGTATATCTTCCCTTGTTACAACTTTTTTTAATTTCATCTGCTTCTGTTGCCTGTAATAAACATCTCAAGGTAGTTGAGGCTCCAGTGTTTGGCTGGGTCAAACAGTCTGTTTGCTTCTCCCAAAGTGAATTACATATGAACTACTAGTCATCTGTCTGGGTTGTTTGTTTTGCTTCTTTTAATTAAATTTCATATTTTGTGTCTCTAAGAGGTTTTAACTTTATGCTTTCACCCAGATTTTTTGCAACCTGGCTCCTCATTTCCTTTTAAGCGTTTTTTATATTCCACATGGCCAGTGTGATGTAATTAATTTCATCATGCTGTATAGCCTTGGTCGCTGTGCTTTACTTTTTTTTAATTTTATTTTAATGGTACATTTTAGATGTACATAGTGATAACATTTATCATAGGAGATTTGTACCCCGTACATGATATATCTTGTTGCTTCTTTTTTTCCCATTCCTCTCCCATCCCTTCACCCCCTTTCCCCCCCCCTTACTTACAAAAGCTTTGTTTCCATTTTTTCCTTCTATTTCTTATTTCTCTTGTCCCTCTGTTCAACAAAAGCAAAGCAGAGGGCATCACAGTTCTCGACCTGAAATTATATTACAAAGCTACTATAATAAAAACAGCATGGTACTGGAAAAAAAAAAGACCCCAGGACCAACAGAACAGATTAGAAGATGCAGAAACAGGTCCAAATGCTCTGTCACCTTATCTTTGACAAAGGGGCCAAACAACCTCACTGGAAGAAAGATAGCCTCTTCCATAAATGGTGCTGGAAAAACTGGCTCTCCACATGCTGAAGGTTAAAACTAGACCCATATCTTTCCCCATGCACTAAGCTAAAATCAAAGTGGATCAAAGATCTAAATATTAAAACAGAAACACGCTAAATCTGCTGGAAGATAGAATAGGGAGAAATCTTGAAGGCATAGGTATAGGCAAAGACTTTATGAACAAATCCCAAATTGCCCAGGAAAACCACAAAGAATTAACAACTGGGATCTAATCTTATTAAAAAGCTTTTGCACAGCAAAAGAAACCACCAATAGAAAGAAGAGACAACCCACAGAGTGGGAAAAACCTTTTACCAGCTGTTGCTCTGACAAAAGACTAACATCTCAAATATATAAAGAACTCAAAAGAATCAGACCCCCCAAATTTAAAGACCCAATCCAAAAGTGGGGAGCTGAAATGAATAGATGCCTCTCAGATGAAGAATTAGAAACAGCAAATAAACATATGAAAAAATGTTCAACGTCACTGGTCATTTGAGAGATGTGAATTAAAACAATACTGAGATTCCATCTCACTCCAGAAAGAATGTCCCTGTACTTTATAATTGTATTAATGGAGGCAGCACTGAGGTTTTATCTCCTAGAAGGTAAGACTCAGCATTCACCCAGAGAGTGAGCTTTGTGTCTTGTTAGCTACTTCATTTTCTTTACACCCCCAGAACTGATTCCTTTCTCCTTGGTGATTGTGTGAAACGCCCTTTCTGATGCATGTGGGACCCTATTTACATGGAATTCTCAGTGTACCCAGAAGTAACAGAAGTTCTTGGTCAAATCTATTTGATTCATTCACTTCTTTTTTTTTGCCTCATATTTGTTTAATAAAGTCAAATGATGAATTTCATAATTGGAAATGGAATTGACTTGTGAAAGTTATCATGGTTGAAATGTTCATTATGATATTTATCCCAGTTTTTTTAAAATTTTTTAAATTTTTTTACCAAGAACATATATTGGTACATTGTATACATAATGATCACATTTATCATAGTTATTTTGTACCGGTACATGATGTATTTTGGTCCCCCGTCCCTTCCCCACCCCTCCCTTCCATTCCCCCCTTTCCTTATTTACAGCAGGTTTATTTACATTTTTCCATTTTTTCCCTTTTCCCTTTCACTTCCTACTTACACAGAATAAAAGAAATGCATATCTATACTTCACAAATATAAATTTTAAAAGAAACCACAATATTCACACATAAATATTCTTTACTAATTACAAACAATAAATTGCATTCCTTTATATCTTCCTTTTTCTATTAGTGTTATTCTCACCTTTATATTGATTTTTTTTTAATTTTTTTTCATGGATTAAAAAAACACTTCCCTTCATTATAATCAAATTGTCACAACTTGGTCAAAAAAGAAGCCTCATTATCAGCTGCCTTTCTGTTCTTAGACACTATTGACATTCTTGAAAAGATTCCCTGCTTTCCAGGAACAATAAGATCTTCTTTGTTCCCTTTGAATTTTCTATCTTCTAGATGTGGAATCAGCTGCTTCCCTAGGAATCCTGGTGTTTCTCTGTCAGGAGGGTTAGAAAGGAGCAGGTCTGGCCGAGGGGTGCATCGATCCAGCCTGTTAGCAGTGGGCACATATGAGTGCTTTCTCATCTTGGCCACTTTTCATATGAAGCTAGAAGATACTCTCTTTTAAGACCATGAGTTTTTTGTTTGTTTTTCACTATGCTCCCTACATTTCTTAAAGACTGAGTTTCATGTCAGGAGAATTTTACCTGGACCAGCCTCACATTCCTTCCGTCAGGTCTGGAGGTGCTGGGGTACCACGGTGCCAGGACTCCTCCCTGACCTATTTCTTGCCATCAAATTCCTTGGGATCCATAGTACATTATCTGTTCAAAGTGTAAAATTCCCCATCTTTTTGTGAGGAATGAAAATGTCTTTATGGTAAGTCAAGTATTTTCAGAAATTCTACCGTTTGCAGAATTTTTCTGGCGAATAATTACATTCACATCTCTCTTTCCTTTGTAAGTAAAATTTCCTTTCAGAGAAATGCGCTCTTAAGAATTAGACCTTTCTTGGGGCTGGGGATTTAGCTCAGCGGCTAGAGTGCCTGCCTGGCTAGAGTGCCTGCCTTGCAAGCACAAGGCCCTGAGTTCGATCCCCAGCACTACAGAAAAAAAAAAAAAAAAAGAATTAGACCTTTCTCATTACACAGGCCCAGACAGGTATAGTGGCAGAGACTCTCGTCCCCTCCTTCCTTCCGGTCCTGAGCAGCATTCAGAAGGATCCCCGTTCCTAGACAGGAAAGTGAATCTCAGGGGAGCCACTCAGTGGATGTTGTCCTGGGAGGCGGCAGCTCTTCTTCGCTTACTATCTCCCCAAGTGACTCGGTACTGTATTTCCCTGCTTGGACTATTTCTTCCTTCCACAGTAAGAGTCCTTTGTCATCTCTTAACTGTGACTGCTTCCTTGAGTTAGTACTTAGGATAAACCCATCTCATTCTCCCAGGTATCTGTTGTTGTTCAATGCTATCAAGGATCTCCTGGGAAAAGTAACCTTTGATATTGGTATTATTCATTAGTCTCATTAGTTATCAAACACATGCCATAAGTTGATCACTAGTATGATCTATCATCCCAGTTCATTGTAAGAGCTTTTTGAAATAATATCATTTTATTCCAGTTTCCGGGTGAGCAAAACAGATTTAAAGAGCTGAATTAACGCAGTTTAGAAATGGCAGCACAGGTGTTAGCACTCAGTCTACATTCTGACCCAGAAGCTCTACTTGCTTGCTCCTCTCATCCTTTCTCATACCCAGTTTTACATTTAGAGAATGAGCCCCTGAAACAGAGTTTATATTCCATTAGTGTAATCATAACGATTCTATTTAGATACAACCCTAGCAACAGCAACTATTCATTATTTTTATATTATAATTGACAGTAACCTAGAAACCACTTGGTGTTTCAAAACTATGCCCATTAAGCTTATATAACACGGAACACTCAACTTCTCCTATTGTTCACCTACAGCTCCCCTCTGGCCGAGTATCAGTGAAATCAATTACAGCCTCCTGTTCTTGCCTTTCAGGTACTGTCCAATCTGTTCTCACGCTGCTCGCTGAGCCTAATGTGTGAATTCCCGTCCCCTGAGTTACTAGCTTTGAAAGGTTGCTGAGCTCTTTCACCACCTGGTGTCCCCCTCTCTCTGTCTCTCTGTCTCTCTCTCTGTCTCTCTGTCTCTCTCTCTGTCTCTCCTCTCTCTCTCTCTCTCTCTCTCTCTCTCACACACACACACACACACACACTCCTTAAACTCTTAAAGTAACCCTTTCCTGCTGCTCTGGAGAGTATTTCTTCTTCTCTCTGCTCCAATCGTCCCTTTCACCAATAATTCCATGTTCAGATTTAGCACCAACATTGATTTTATCAAAGTATGTGAATAAAAAGAACGTGAAATCAAATGTGGGGTGTGTGTGTGTGTGTGTGTGTGTGTGTGTGATTTAGCTTCTTGGAAGACAGATATTATTATACATAAAAGGCAGGAAAGGAAAACAAAGAGCTGAAGCCAACAATGAAAGACAAATAGGCACACACATACATAGCTACATGCCTGCATACATACATACGTGTGTATATAGATATGTATATACCTGTGCATATATTCTATATATCGTAAGTTCCATGAGTGTCAAATTTTAGAAGTCCAATTTGAGCACGTGACAGTTTTTAAACGTTCAAATTTTTACAAATAATTATAGTACTTCAATGTTTCAACTTCCAGATGGGAGTTGACATAAGGTGGTTCCAAATGCAAAGAAGTTCAGGCTTCTCTTGAGCTAGGTTGCTCAACATTCTGAAATCTTCTCTGTATAGATATTTGGTGAGTTTTCATAGCAGATGCCATGAAGGCTGTCACCTCTATTTCTCTCTATCTCATTCCCTAATGCATACTTTAAATTCTCATATAGCATAGCGGTATTGACTTCTATGATTGTAGATGATGGAATATCAAGGAACACCTTCTAGGTAGCATAATGGAATGTGAATGGGACTCTTAAGGCATCCACGGCATGTCGTAAAGAATTCTAAATTGGGAAGAAAATTAAACAACATATCAAACAATTCCTTTTTTTTACACATAAGAAATTCTAAGTGTTTATTTATAGAAAATAGTGGACATAGGCTTTAATTAAAAAGAATATATTTCATTACATGTTGTAATTCTGGAATCTCTGACAAAATTTAGAAGCAAATTTAAAACTCCCAGGTTGGTGGGTAGTGGAAAAAATGTGACCCCATCAGGATTCACTACATTTCTGAAATAATCCTGGCTCCATCTGGTGGCCAAAGTAATAATCTGCAGTCACATCTACAATTTAATAAACTATGCTTTCTTTAATTGAAAATGTCCAGTTAGAGCCAAATATTGAAGACCTTGTAATATAAATGTAACTACAAGAATCTACTGTTTATTCTTATTATGATCCTCTTCCATAGAGTATAAAATTAATAAATCATCGAATTGAATTTTTCGAAGAGGTAAAAATCCATCATGGAAAAATCAAGGTAGGGGCTGGGGATTTAGCTCAGTGATAGAGTGCTTGCCTAGCAAGCACAAGGCCCAGAGTTCAATCCCCAGCACCACCACCCCCCAAAATTAAGGTAATCCCCAACTATCTTGTCATCTAAACGGCATATTTGCTATATTTAAGACAAAAAAACACAACCAAAAATTCATTACTATTTTTGATCAAGGTAATAGAATTTGTAGCTACTACATGTATTTCCAGTTAAAATGTAAAGACCAATATAAATTATTTGGCTATTCAAAAATTCCACAAGAGGGGCTGGGAATTTTGCTCAGTGGTTAGAGTGCTTGCCGTGCAAGCACTAGGCCCTGAGTTCAATCCTCAGCACCAAAACAACAACAACAACAAAAAATTCCACAAGATTGGTACTTCGTAGTTATTGTTTCTGTTCTTTGAATTAAGAAACTAAAACCAAATTAGTAGACTGTCTGGACAGAAAATAAAGACCCCATTCAGTTTGTTTAGAACAGGAGTTCTTAGATGGGGGTCTGGGAAGGGTGGAACTTCAAGCCACACTTCTGGCACTTTTGCCTATTCTAGAAGAGGAAGCCTCCGTCTCCTTTGTATTCTCAAGGAAGAGCACCTTCTTCATTTATGAAACTATGTGAACAAGTCACACAAAATATGTTTATGAAATTCATGTTATCATGTTATACACTTAAGCTGTGCTTATTTATTATGCTTGAAAAATATTTTTATAACTTTAAAAATGAGCTTTTTTGCCCCCCAAACTTAAATATATACTGACAACTCTCCCGTGTGTTGAGGTAAGTATATGGTAAAAGTCACTAAAATCTTTTGAAAGTCATGTTTCAGCCAGATGTGGTGGGTTACACCTGTAATCTCAGTACTCCGGGAGGCTGAGGCAGGAGGATTACAAATTCAAGCCCATCTTGGGCAACTTAGAGACTTAGTGAGACCCTGTCTCAAAATAAAAATTAATAGGTAAAACATGCTTAGGATGTAACTTAGTGCAAAGGCACTTGGTTCAATCCCCAGTAATACACACGTGCGTGTGCACACACACACACGCTTTTCTAATGGTAAAGTACAAATAACTTCTCTTGGATTGTTAAGAAAATTGCTGTATAAAATTAATATTGCCTGGCTGCGGTGGCAACATTACACCTGTAATACCAGCTATTTGAGGGGCTGAGGCCAGGGGATGGCACATTGGAGGCCAGCCTGGGCTACATAGTGAGTTCAAACTGGCCTGAACTACAGATAGAGACTTTTCTCCATACCTTCACCCCCTAAAATGGGTAGCAGTATGGAGGCAGAGTTTCAAGGCACAGAAAACAGTCTAAAATTTGGTTTCTGCTTCTGAAATCCACCCAGGTGTCATCAGTAATTCCTCCTCTGCAGCTGGCCCATGTTTAGTATCAGCAATGAGCTCACTGCCTGAGGAAGAGAATGACTCGTTTATTGCCACCCTCTTCACCAAAATAAAGAAAATGAAGGACATGCACATTTTAGGGACCAGTACCGCACCAAAATAGAGATACAGTTTTGCAGTGTCTCTGTGTGCTTGTCTACTTACTGCCTCTCTGTTCCAAATTCATCTTGTTTTCCTGCTGTGGGAAAGTAGATCTGGGCCCTTTATGTGTTTGTCTTCTGCCAGGTGGGCCTTGGAGCTTTGTGAGTAGAAGATGCTGGAGAGACGCTGCAGGAGAACAAGGCTTTTGCTCCCTGCTACCAGGGCAGGCTCAGCCCCAGTTTCCTTCTGTGCTCACAGTCACCACGTACCAGACTGTTAACCTGCCCGCAGGGTCTGTGGCGTCAGCTTTTGCAGTATACAGCTCTCAGCAGCCAGCACTCCTTCCTTCCGGCAGCACACTCCTCCCAGCTGTGCTTTGTACCAAAGCACCTCCAACTCTTGCAGCCCTTGTAACATCCCTGTGTCCGATCCCCGCGGGGCATGATGGCCAACAGCCCCCAGCAGGCCTCTTCTGCTCCCAGGAGCCCCTGCGTGTCTTGCTCTGGGGTTCTCCTTGCGAGACCTCTCCCTCAGCAGCTTTCCTGGCTGTCTAGAGGATGGCTTGCCAGCCAGTCCTGACTGTGCAATGGCACAGTGACTGCTCTGCTGTCCCAGGAGCCAAGGCCATGTGCCTTCCCAATACAGTCTGCGTCTTCGCCGGGGCGTCTCCTTGCGCTCTTTATCTCAGCCCCAGGACAGTGACAGCTCCTGACACTGCCCTTCCTGTGTTCTTTAGCATTCTTTCCAACTCTTATGCCCCCATCCTTGTTCTCTCATCCCCCGCTCTATTTATCAATTACTTGTGTTAAAGTGTATTTCTTATTCAATCTATTGTGTCGTTTTCTTATTGGACAAACACAGATGCAGCATCCTACTTCTTGCCCAGCTGAGATGTGTAAAGGAATCCGTCACATGTGTGTAAAGGGCTGTTACTAGACTAGCAACCCTGTGGCACAATTGGTTTGGTCACATACACTTATGTGGCTTGCAAATTTTTCTTGACAGGATTTAAGGTCTGTGACTCTCCCACCCTCAACTTATTGTTTGTGTGGGTCTGACCTCATCTCAGGACTCCTCCTTCAAACCTCTTCCACTCTGGCAATGGAAATATGACACAAGCCCAATTCAATCACCCTCCGATCCTCTGAACATGACAGCTGGTTCAAAATGGACAAATGAAACAAATCTGTCTAATGAGATACTTTGCTGGAATTTGTGGGGAAGAGAAGAACTCTTTACTGTGTCGCTGAACTGTTAGAATATAAGCCTAGATTTACAGGTCACTCTTTGCCAGTGCATGAGGGAAGGCTGTCTCATAAAGGAGGAGACAGAAAAGCAAAAGGTAACAAAATACATGCCTAATGACAGCTTTCAAAGGTGTGGTCTGGCCTCTGGCTGAAGGCACTTGAAATTTTCAGATTCATGTAACAATAAATGCACAACTACTTTGAGTTTCCTTGTGTCACTTGTGGCCAGTATAGTCCTGAATACTACAATTACTGCCAGTTTTTTGTCTAACTGAGGCCCTGAAGTCATAGCCCTAAGTAGTACATTGTTTCCTAAGGCCAAAGGCCAAAGTCCAGGAGTCAGGCTCAGCCAGGGACCAAGCACTTCTGAAAGAAGCACTCTGCTAGTGAATACACCTGAGAACGACCAAGTCTAAAAACATTTCTGTGATGTTAACTTCCTCACCAGATTTACGTCCTCAGCCTAGATTTACAGGGCCTCGAGTCTCACCCCAGCAGCCCAGATCTGAGAGCAGGTGCCTTTACCATTTGATGCTCAGTAACAAAGTTACGCTGCTCTGGGTCAGACAATTGTTCTTAGAATATCTGGAATGACCACTAGATTGTTATGTAAGAGTACCAACCCCCACAGTGAATGTAATCACGATCTACTAGGAACATGTACTAATAAAAATTACAAAAGACAATAGGTGAAATGGCCAAACATCGTATTTTGTGCTACTTCTTTTTTTTTCTTTGCAATTTCTAACTCATTGTTTCTTATTCTTTCACCAGCTGATAATGCTAAAGATATCAGTGTAAAAGTAAATTGCAAAAATCTGGCTTCGATTTCAGAGCGAGATCAAAAACATAAGTGTAGCTGATGACAAGATGAAGTTTTCCGCTCCTCTCTGTCTCCCTAACAGCAACATTAGAATGCTGCCCATGGTGACATGTCTCATGTCACCTAATATGATTGATTAAGGGATATAGTTTTAAATTTCATGACCGTCTCTGTTTTTATTTTTTATTTTCTAGACTGGTTGTCACATATCCCGGATCTATGAGTCATTTGCACAAAATATAAAGCATATTTTAAAAGAAATACAGTATGTGACATAATGACAAAAGCCAGAAAATTGTGTGTTCTGACGGACATGCCACTCTTCCCTCAGGTCTTGGCTTTGTTTTCTTCCGCTGGGACAGTGACAGATTGAAGGGCCTGGCGTTTGTCAGTTTGTGTCACAACTGTGACATTTAAACAGAGGCCTCTTTGTCATTATTTTCTTCTATCCAAAATCTTTTGGGAAATGTGCCAAACATACATTTACTCAAATAAATACAAAAGGTTGACTCTTCTCCCTTGTCTTTCTATTTAAAGCCAAATATTGCTTAGTTACAATCTAGTACTGCTATTAGTTTTTACAGGCTAATCTGTTTTTCAGTATTAGAATTTTCCTCTATATGCTTATTTTTGTTTATCATAACTTTTTTCTTTGTCCTTTTAACTTAAAATTGAAAAATGCAATGCCAACCTCTAAAAACTCTGTTAAGTCATCTTCTTCCTTATGATTCTTTTGTTTTACATGAGGGTCTTACTGTGTTGCCCACACTAGTCTCAAACTCCTGGACTGGAGCAATGCTCCTGCCTCAGCCTCCTGAGTAGCTGGGACTCTAGGCATGTAACAACATGCCCAGATTCCTTATGATTTTTTTAAGAGGGAAATATGCTTAAACCTGGGGTTACAATCTTAAACTAAATGTTATTTTTCATACAATGTCGCCTTCTAAATGTATCACTTAAAATAAATCTAAGGACAGATTCTTACAAACTTTTTAGAATACTACTAATTTGTATTACAATGTATTGTATCTTAGCAGTAAAATGTCAGCTGTAAAAAATACAGTTTATAGATGACCTAATGATGAGATAACGTGTTTGCTCTTGTTTATTCGTACTCTGTCTAGAAGCTGGCACTCCTTTTCTTGAAATGCACATTAAACATTAACAAAATGGAACATGTTTTCCAATTATCCCAAAACAAAGTATTCAATATCACTCATACATGAACAGAATAAGTCGAACCTATTGCATTTTATTCCCTCATCAGAAGAGTACCCTGTTGACTGACCAGGTGTAGCCACCTTTGTTAAGGCTGTTGACTCTGGCAGTTCCTAAGGATATACCATTGTTTCAATGAGGACCCGTCCTGGAAAGCTGTAAAAGGAGAAGGAAAAGCAGCATCTTCGCGTGCCGAAAGTTTAAATGTATTGTAAATATAAAACACTAAGGGGGGGGGGACAAGAGAAGTAAAGAATAGAAGGAAAAAATGGACAAAGCTTTTGCAAATAAGGAGGGAGGAGGGGTGAAGGGAGGGAAGGGGAATGAGAAAAAAGCAACAAGATATATTATGCACAGGTGCAAATCTCCTATGATGAATGTTATCACTATGTACATCTAAATTGTACCAGTAAAATAAAATTTAAGAAAAAAACCACTAACTTCTAAAAAATTGAGTTATGGTTATACTACAATTGCACATTATTATTTTGATCATATTAATTACAATCTACATGTCCCCTATTGCTAAGAACATGTAAAGTGTTCACAATAAGGTATATGCCACTATAAAAAGTTTTTTTCCAGGAGATGGTGAGTTTTATTTTGCCTTGTCTGGATAGAGGTTTGATTTGCTCTCCAACGTTCCAGAGTGGAGAAAGACTAAGAGAAAGCACAGGACGCAGAGCTCTGTTCAGTGTAGTCTTCTCCTTCGTTTTCATCTTCATCCACACAGAGAGCAGCATACTTGCCGGCAGAACTGAACTTGGAGGCTGGATTTTCCTCAGATTTCTTTGGCTCAGGTGCAGATCTAGAGTTTCCATCCTCTTTGCATCTTTTCTATCTGACTCCTTCCAGCAGCCTTTGTTCCCTCCACCTCCTGGACCACACTGGAGTTCCCAGTTCGGCCTTTTTGGACACTCACCCCACCCGTGTTGTTTTCATCTTTCCACGTGGTCCTTCCTCAGGGGGCTGACCTGGAGCTACTCCCCCAACACTGGCAGCTGAGACCCAGCAGGGCGTTAGAACTGTGCTTCACCCAGGCGTTCCCCTCTGCTGGAGGGGCTGCCATTGCCTTCCCAAGCCGATCGGGTCTGGGAGGCTTAGAAGTTGGCAGAGCGACAGTCTTCCTCCTTAATGAGCGTTTCATTTTCCAGAGACTTCTCACTCTCCTTTGGGCATTTCTGCCACATGGGGCTGAGGTTCAGGCTGCATGATTCGCTTCCCGCGCGCGACCTTTCCCACTCCTGAGATTCTTCACTTGGCCAGCTTGGGTGTCTCTCTGGAGGCCGTTGTTCAAGTTCTGGCTCATCCAGCTGACCTGCGATTTCTCCTGCTCCCTCTGTAGCTTGCCTCCTTTTCCCCATCTCTGGCAGCGTGTCAGCAGGCTTTGCCCCTCCAAGGGTAGAAGCCGCTGCCCTGGACTTGCTGGCCCTCGCAGAGGAGTCATCTTCCCTGGGGGTACTCTGAGGCTTTAGGCTCAGTTTGGGTGTGGGGGGGACCTCTGTCGTTGCGCCTGCAATCAGCCCTGGAGTAAAGGTCCCTGGAGCCCTAGGACCGTTCATCCCTCTGTCCTGTTGGTCTTCGAAGCGGCCTCCAGCCCTCCGTAGTCACCGTCTGCACGGTACCCACTGCTGGAGGCTCTTCTGCCACTGCCCATTCTGCAGTCATAACCTGCCTTGGTCATCGCTGCGATCTCGGCCCCTAGGTCGATCTGTGTGCCAGCTTGGGCCATCGCAATACCCGGCCCAATACCCATCACGGGGCTGGTCTGAATTGAAAAGATCCCTACGCTAGCCTCCAAAGCTGTCATCACCCCTTCCAGGTGGATGGTCATCAAAGCCGTCGGTGGCAGGGCGGGCCCTCTAGTCTTGCCTGTTTTGTCAGAATCTCAATTTCTATCTCGCCCAAAAGAGCGACCATCCCTGTCTTTATCCTGCGCTTGAGTAGCAGCATCCATTCGGATTCTCCTGTTACCTAGAGACTCTTCACTGAGACTCAGGGCACTGAGCAGGGAATCCAGGTCCTCAAACTCAGCGTAACCAAAACCTTCCAGCCTCTCCGATTGCTGGGTACATGCAGCCAACGCGCTGCACTGATATGTAATCCTCTGAAGAAATCCCGTCTTCCATCACATCATAGAAATGCAGCGTAGGGTGGCGAATTGGGAAGACGGCTTGGGTGGATACTGGGTTCCCAAGCTGCCTGTAGGCCAGTGCGAAGAATGGAGCAGTCACTTGGAGGTGCCCTGTACACATCATCGTCGTTACCTTGTGGAGTGGTTGAAACGTCTCCTACCAGGTCAACTGTTTCACCAGCCCAGCTGGTTTAGGGACACGGGTGTTCCTTCCACCCTCAGCCAGAAAGTCTATTAGGGAAATAGTCTTCCCCTTCTTGTTCTTTTTGATGAAGAAATAGCATGCAGATGCATATACCGAAAGGATAACATACAGTCCAGAAAAAAAAAATCCAATGGTAAGTGAGTAGTCCTAAAAGTTGCAGCATTCATGTGATAATAAACACACATTTAAGTATGGGAAAGGGAAAGATGTCCAGCATTCCCTTCTGAGAATGTGACTCGGGTGGAGGCAACCTTTTACTTTCTACTATAGTCACTGATTTACCATTTGAGATTGAGTGTGTGTGTTATTGGAGATTGAACCCAAGTCCTTGCACATGCTAGTCGAGCACTCTCTTTCTGATCTACAACCCAGCCCCGTTTGAAATTTTAAACTTACCAGATACTTCTATTTAAGACAGGTCACTACATTCACTGCTTCTTGGATACGAAAATACATAAGACAAAATTCCTACCTTACATAACATAACTTTAATGGACTTTTTGGGGGACAACATCAGGGAGAGATTTAGGGAGCACTGAGCTACACTCCTAGCCCTTATTTGTTTTATCTTTTTGTGGTATTGAACTGAGGTCCTTGCAGGCCCAGAAAGCATTCTACAACTGAGTTATCTATGTCACTAAAATCATGAGGATGAAATGACATAAGCTAATTGAAGAGACAGTAATTCTACCAGAAAAAAAAAAAAGCTAAAAATAGCTAGTATAAACTTTGTCAGGCAAGACAAAATATAAAGCATAATATATGATATGATGATCATACATAATATGTGATATAATTATCATGATCCAACATAAAGAAGTATAATAACAACAGAAGAGAAAAACATTTTCTAAGCACTTATCTCTAAAATCCGATTGCTTCCAATTTTAAGGAAGGGAAAGTTAAATATCTTACTTTTTTAATATAAAAGTTTTTCTTAAAAAATACCAAAAATTAATCGTAGGACTGGCGTTCAATTAATAACTCCTATGAGAGCCAACAAATGAAATGTTAAATGTGGGTTTCCCCAGCCATGCTCCGTAAAACACCTCATTCTCACCATCTTTCCCATTTCAACCAAATAACTCCACTTTTATACCTCTTGGCCCTCCGCGTGAGACTGTACTTAAGGCAAAGTTTTCAAGCTAAAAATGGCAAGCTATTCTGATTGCACTTCAGGTAGGCTTTATGCAGTATGTTTTTTCAACATCGCTTTATAATCCTTACAACAATGCTAAGAGAAGGTCCTTGTCACATCTATTTTACCAACAAGACTTTAAAAGGCGTTTTGTGAGAGAAGAGGTCAAGTTCTGGAAAAGATGGGGAGCCTCAGTTTTGAAATCATCAAGGAGTACAGAACAAGCATGTTCTGGAGAGCGGCAGTCATCCAGGAGTCTGAGAAAAGAGGAGAGCACCCCAGATGTTGGCCAATGACCGCAGCAAAGAATGGACAGTGGAATCTGATAGGAAAGTCGGTTTTGGAGATTCCTAGGAAAGAGAAAACCTCAAGGACTTGGAAGTAATAAGGAGGTGAAAAAAGGATATCTACCCCCTTCCCAGACCAGGATCTTGAGGAGTAG
Organism: Hystrix cristata; assembly: GCA_004026905.1. NCBI lineage: Eukaryota > Metazoa > Chordata > Mammalia > Rodentia > Hystricidae > Hystrix > Hystrix cristata. The sequence goes on from PVJO010004920.1 coordinate 87,484, forward strand.
TAAAGGAGACACGATCTCCAGGGAGCACCAGATGTCAGGACAACATTAAAGGAACATTCAGAAAGACTGGGACATGGATTTGTGGTGAGAGCACCAGATAGCAAGGTGGAAACGTTTTAGGTATGGACAGGAAGTAGAAAAGGAAGGTGCAGAACCATGGGAGCTGCCATAAGCAGGTTTATGAAACACAGTAAGATTTTCCTGATGGTCCCCTCAGTATTTGGAGGGAAAAGGAAGGTCTCGAAGGGCAGCTAAGATAATTAGGGTTTCCACTTGACTCCGAATGATGGGATAATGGCGTCTAGAGTGATGGATTTGAGTGACCACCTGGGTTCATTTAATTCTGCAGCCAAGGCACAAAGCCCACAGAGAGGCAGTCTCACCCTGCACATGTAGGAGAGCCCTCATTCGGTCCTTTCTAACAAAGGCATGGAGGCCGGACAGGACCAGCCTCACTCTAAGCACCCCATCTGTCTGTGCAAACAGTTCTTGTGCTTACACACAGATCCAACAGGACAGAGAAGTAGCTCTGAGTCCTAGTTTGAAAATTCCCTGGAAGAAGATCTGATTGGTCCAGCTTTAACTGAGGTCTAATTTTCTGTGACTAGGGCCTGTATCATTCTATCGTATAAAATGACATGGAGAAGCCATAGTATGATGGAGAAGGCAGATAGCAGGAAGTCTTCATTACTGGGAAGACACCCCTACAGGTAAGGTTCTGATAAAAAATAGAATTTAAAAAGTCTTTTCGATAATAAGACTGGGGCCTGTTAACAAACGGTATAGAAATAAAGAATGTTCATGGAAAAATTAGTCTACACATATGTGTACTTTTGCCGGACCCTCTTTGCTGAGATTTCTGGCTCTGCATGCTGAGGTTCTTTCCCTCACACATCTTCGAAGAAGGAATATTTCATTGCTGAAGAGGAATTTAGATTTTTGTGACACAGGATTAAGAGAGGAGAAAGAGAAGAGTGGCCTGAAACCGCTGAAGGAGTTTTGGAGAAAAGTAAATTCTTTGGAGTAACTGCATGGTGTGCAGGCAAAGTGGGTGAGAGAGGAAAATAATATTTTCAAAATGGTTGAAATCATTTTTGTGGGTTTTTTTGTTTTGTTTTGTTTTGTTTTTTGTGTGTGTGCCGGGGATTGAACTCAGGGCCTTGTGCTTGCTAGGCGAGCCCTCGAACCACTGAGCTAAATCCCCAGCCCTTGAAATCATTTTTTATGGTCATTAAACATCATGAAATAATATGCAGTAGACATCAAAATCTGTAAAATCCTATTTGGCCAGTGGAATATTCCCGTACTGAGATATTAGTCCTGCCCACATGGACTGTGGCTTCAGGAAATTTCAGTGATTCTGAAGGGGAAACCGGCATCCTTTAAACAGAGGGATCGTGCTATGTTAAATGGCCACCTACGTAAAGACACCTGTGCTTTAGCTGGGTGTATACATTTGGACCTCCAACACGTAAAGCTAATGTGAAACTTTGAATTAGTTATGCAAGCTACCTGGGAGAGAAAACGGACTGCGAGGGACTAACCCTCGTAAGATGCACGGTTGGAAAGTGTAAGAAAAAAAAGAGAAGATGTAAGAGGTGGAAATGTCAAGAACTGTGTGGTTTACTGTAAAAGAAGCCACAGGAAATGATCCAGGAACAAGGAAGTTCAATTACTATAAGCTTTTGAAGAACTCAAGTTACCTCATTCAGACCTCTACACGGAGAACATGTATTTGAACATCTTTAGTGAGTGTTTCCTGCCCTGGAAAGCTCATCTCAGAAATAACCCTCTCTGGAGCTGACCCAGTTTAGTTGTTATAGATTATCTTATATCCTCAGTGGGGATGATGTCATCCTCAGAGGATGAAAATTCTTTCTTAGGAAGAAATAAAAACATTTATTCTTTTTGTGTAAACCTTGTGCAGATATATACATAAATAGTATATCTGTAATATTAGAACTTCTTTGTGGGAGGAGGTATGGTAGTGATTAGAGAATATATAACTTCAAAATCTCCCTAATGAAAAATGGCTCAGAAACACCAGTTTATGTTAATATGCAGCTAACAAATGCCAGTGTCCAAAAAGAGCAACATTTACATGGCTACATGTGTCTCTTGGAGAGTGAAGAATGTGAGGGAGGTGTCTGATCACACAGCGACCCTCGGACTCGGGATGACAAGGACACACGGTTTTGTGACTGGTGATGTCATGGGACACTTCCTTGATGGGGAGGAAAGAAACTACTCACTGGCATTAGTGCCTCAGCCCAAGTAACAACCACCTCTTCTGATCACATTTTGTTATCCAGAACAAAACACAGGAATTGTCTGCATTCAAGAGGACTGAAAAATTAGTGGGCTTCCTGAATACTCGGCAAGCGTCCCGTTGTCTGCCACTGCTGTTGTACTGAACTGGAAGTTGCCTCTCTGTGGCTATTCACAGTGGTCCTTTTTTGTACCTCTGAGTAACACATCACTACTCAGTCCTTCTCGGCAAAAGAAAATTAATTCTTTCCAAATTTCTTTCACTATTTCTGACATGAGAAGATCCCAGCATCTCTCCTCATGATTCTGTACAATCTGTGAAGGAGCATTTTAAAGCATCCAGCAGGAACACAGTCTTTTGGGCAGACCCATGAAGCAGCGGCCAGAGCGCTAGGTGGACAGAGAAGGCCAGCAGAGACCCAGCTCCGCCAGTGACGGGCAGGCCTTTAGAGCAATTCTCCCGTCTCCTGGGGTCTTGCATGTCAAACAAACCAATCCCATTAAATCTTTACATTTTTTTGTGTAATGTTGAAGTTTTTACAATGCCATAGATCTCTTTGTGGCGTACATGGCATGTTATTATCATTTTTACCAGGACTGAACTATGAATTCTTCAGTGAAGCATAATTTTTTTCCTTTGGCACCAGCATCCTATGTTCTGATACTAAACTGTGGTCATCTGAAACCCTGACCTATTTTTCACACATTCTGCAACGAAGCAAGAAAGCCATTGTCGTTTACCAAGGATTAGAAACTGAGGGGTAAAATCTATCAGTGTGTTATCTATATAAGGCCCTTACAGTAAGTTTTCTTATGTGTTTACTTCTCCTCTAAGTGAAGTTGAAAATGAGGATAGCAGAAACAACGGCTATTTAAAATGACTCACCACTTGGGTTTTTTGGTTTTTTGTTTTTTTTTTTTTTTTGAAGGATATCAGTTACATAAGAATTGAGCTGTGTTTTTGGTGTTTGTTTTGTTTTAAGTGATTATTCCTTCATGGAGACACTGAAGCTTGCCCCGCTAAGCACAATGACTAATCAAGGAGGTGAAAATAAAGTGGATAGGATTTCATCAGCTTTTGTTTTCAAGATAGCATCTCAAGTTTCCTTTTCATTGCAGTGACAATTATGATTGTACTTCCTCTCTCTTTTCATACCCTTTATCCAGGTCAGAATTCACTTTCTTGGTTCCAAGATCAAAAACAAAATGAAAAAAATCCTTATATGAAAGACAATTTGTAACTATGCAAAATAAGTCACAAATCAAAATTTTCTCATGTAAGAAAAATCTCTTACCTCCCTTTCAGCCTGGAAGGAGCTAATACTCAGGGAGGGAGGGTGGAACGGAGGGACAGAGAGAGAGAGCGCCAAGACATGCATCTACATACCTGCAGGGAGGCCAGGTTAGTCTGGTTACTTAGGAAACTAAGGCAGGAAGATCACTTGTGCCCAGTAGTTTGAGGCCAGGATGGGCAACATAGCAAGACCTGCTAAAAACAAAACATTATAGAGCTTTTTTATTTTGACTGCAAGTGGGAGACGAATAGAAAAGAGACTTTGGTTCAATATTGCAGAGTAAAATGCCAAGTGAGTTGTCCTCTCCCACTTTAACCACAGGCAGTGAATCTGAAAGTGTAACAGAAGAGTCGGGATGGATGGTCACGTTCCCTAGGAAACTCACTGGGAGCTAGACCAGAACTCTTTATATACTCCATAGAATAATGAAGGACTGCCCTGTAGGTAAAACAGATAGACATAGTTGTGCATGCTTATAATCCCAGCTACCTGGGAGGCTGAGCCAGGAGGATTGAAAATGTAAGACCAGCCCAGGCCAAATTAGCAAGACTGTGTCTGAAAATAAATCATGCTGATTAGGGAAAGGCATTCCACATGTGTCCATATTTGGGGTATAATATGAAATTAGGTAAAATGGTAGTGAGGAAGTTACATGACTAAAGGGACAATGAGTGCATAAACTTTACCTGAAACCCAGAGTTTGTGCTAAGAGCAATGACAGAAATGGTTAAAAAGCTTCGAATCATGTCATGCCAGAAACAGAAGTTGCTATTGGCATTGAAGAGCTACAAAACACTTCCATGGAGATAAATGATATGACCAAAACCACTTTTTATAACAAATATTATAACAGTTGTAGCTAAGATATATTTGGATGGAGATAGAATTACAATAGAGAAAAGAATTGAAAACAAATACAGTAATCTGGTATTCTGTAACAAGAGCCATGGAGAGAGGCTAGAGGGTAAGAGTTGGAATAAAATGGAATGTAGAATATTAAAAAGGCTCTAGCCAGGCATGATGGTGCATATCTGTAATACCAGCATTCTGGGATGCTGAGGAAGAAAGATCCTCAAGTTCAAGCCCAGTTTGGGCAACTTAGTAACTTAGGAAGCTCCTGTCTCAAAATAGAAAAATAAAAAAGGGCTGGGGACATAGCTCAGTGTGAAGACTCTGAGTTCAATTCCCAGTACTGTAATAAAATAAGAAAAAAGAAGGGTTACAAAGAAAGGAAGAAAAGTCAGATAAGAATGAAGGGAAAATAAAGATATGTTCAGATTTTAAAACAAACAAACAAAAATTCCAAGAGAACTTACTACCTCCAGATCGCCACAAAAACAAATGCTAAGAGCAACCCATCACGCTGAAGAGAAATGATATCAGAGAGAAATTTAAAAGGAGGCTTCAAGACAAAACACACTACTATACACAAAGAAGAACATTTTATAATAAGAAAAGATTCAATTTACCAGTAAGATACAACAACCATAAATGTTCATGTGCCTAACAACAGAACCTCAGAATACATGAAATATAAGTCAATAGAATTGGAGGAATAAATAGTTCCACAATTATAAAAGTTTGCTTTTTTGTAGAAACAGTTGATAGATATAGACTAACAAAATAACTGAAGACATAAAACACTATCACACTGATCTAATTGATATTTATACAACACTATATGAGGAAAATCTCTCCATTAGAGTTACAGAAGATTATATACTCTGTGATTCTGCTTATATAAAACACAAATGAATAATAAAAAGACACAGATGAGTGGTCCCCTGGGGTCAGGGGCAATGATAGAAATGGGGCAAGAGAAATCTTTCGGAAGTGATACAAGTTTGCTAAGTATTGTGATTGTCTTTCTGTGGGTACATGTAACTGTCAAAGTGCATTGGGCTGTGCACCCAAATGAATGGAACTCATTGCACATAAAACTTTCCTCCTATGGAGTTGGTGAGAAAAATAAGTAAGTTAAATATCCTGAATTTAAAGCAGCATGAAAAGTATGATCCTGTTTTTCTAACATTTAAAAATTTACCTTTCTATTTTTTATGCAAGAAGATAGTTACCAAGTAATATCCTTCAAATATTTATGATTGAAGTTTTGAAGAGATAGAAATTTGGTTTGAAATAAGCTTTTCTATGGTTTGGTTTTGTTTAACTTTTCTATAGTGCTTACATTTATTTTTTATAATAAACATCTATAATTTTTACAAAATCTATAAATTTTGAGAGTAAATTGTTAATGAAATGAGCATTCTAGGATGCTTCTTTGATAAGGCCGACTGTAAGTAGCAGCAAAAAATCGTAACATTTTTGTGAGGCATATGAGAAGATTGGAAGAGTATCCGCAAAAGAATTTCCACAAAAATCTGTAGATATGTGAAACAGGGATATGAAGGAACCTGTGCTTTTTTTTCCTCACAAATTCCCAAACTCAGTTTTCCTGGGTAATAATCAATCTGTAAAACCGATCCTTGCTCACGTGCTAATAAGTACAAAGATTTTCCATTTACCCCTGTCAAATGTTCTCTTCACAGAACCCGAGGAAATTTAAAGCCTTCTTCCAAAGAAGGGGCAAGACTGTTGAAAAATAGATCATTTGAGGATACACAGTATCATATTACATCCGTGCTACATCGATATACTTTCAGTAAATGAACAAAAACATGAATTAAAAAAAAAAAAGATGAAAGATAGCTTTCCAGCATGGCTCAAATCATCCCACCAGTAGTTGGTACCCACCTTATCTTATGTATGGTTGACCTCTTAAACTTTTTAAATTCATGATGTTTTAGCTACAAAATCAGCTTCCCAAATGATAGCAAGGTCATGTATAAAGCACATTTCACACAAGTGAGAGGTCAGACTTTAGTGTACATAGTGAGATCTGTGCACATAAACCTCTATAAACATAAGCTGGCAATCCTGAGTAAGATCCCATCCTACTGCAGCTCCTGCAATATCACGTCCAACAGCAGTAACTAGACTTTCGTGAGACACACCGCACACCAGGGAGAGTTTGCCTTTTGAAGAATCCTTATCATCACTTTAGGTTTTATTGTTTTATACATGAAACAAAAATATAAATCAGTGATGAGAAGCCTAACAGCCAAGAAATGCCAAAAGAATCAGTGAAAGTATTGACTGATAGGTTTATAAATAATGTCAGAAATATCCAGATATTTAAACAAATGACTTTTTTTCTGGATTTTTAAATTTTTATCTAGAAACCGATCATTCTTATAAGCTTCTGTAGACATGTATTTGTAAGTTTTTCCAAAATAATTTGTTTTTGTGATATCATTTTTGACCAAAACGAAACAGTTTTATTTAGCAACAAAAAGCATACATAACTGAAGCACTATCCATAAGACAAATCTAACAAGATGATGGTCACATCCATGACCCAGGATGCTATTTCATGTTCAAAGCTGTGAAGACCACACCAATTCTAGGCTACATCATGGCATCATGGCTGCTATAGGGATCTACTTGTAAAATATGATAGGACAGGTCTGTCTTGAAGAGAGATGAAAAATATGTATGGCTCTGAATTGTCATATTATGCAAAAGGTTTTTGGTTGTGTACCTGGCAATAAAAAAAATAATTAATGCTGAGTTCTACTCCCAAAGATTCTGATTTAGCTGGTATGAGATGCACTTAGTTAGGCTTTAAGATTTTTAAAGAACCTCAGTTGAGTCTAATATGAAGCCAACAGACCTATTGAGATAGAAGATAGAACATCCTGAGGTCTTCCTGTCCAACAGCTGAGTAACTTTTCTGGTATGACTAAGAAAGCCTGCCTTTTCTAGAAATTATAGATAATTTTACCTTTCTCTTGAGATACTTACTCAGCAGGCAAGAAGAAAGAGTGACTCAAGTTTGAAGACGAAGGACAAAATTCTGAGGTTTGAAAAATGAGAGGGCTAAATAAGGTTTAAGACATCTCACAAAAGCCACAAAGCAAATACTTGACATGTGCACCATTCATATCTGAAAAGCTTAAAATGCAATATTTTAAATCACAAAAGTATGTTGTGGAAATGTAGAACCTGTATAGATATATGTGTGTGTGTATGTGTATGTTAAATGATATATCTGTGTGTACACATTATCTAAAATGTTCTACTCTCAAGAAACAATATCCTCAACTTTTTGAGAAGCAAATTTACATCTTAAAAGTTGATTTATATTTTTATTTATATTGTGCTTGTAACATTACAGTAATGCATGCACATGAACTTGGTTTTGAAGTGACCTAAAACTGTTACGATACATTTTTTTTTGTGTATGTGGTGCCGGGGATCGAACTCAGGCCCTTGTGCTTGCAAGGCAAGCACTCTAATCACTGAGCTAAATCCCCAGCCCCCACATTTTTATTATTATCAAAATTTTCCAAGCATCCATTAATGTCTAGTGAATAACTTTTAAAATATAACCACAACCAACACTTAAAATATGTTTTAAATTAACAAAATATTTTAGAGCAGCCTTACATTCATGAGGAAATTGACAGAAAGTACCGAGAATTCCACATATCGCCTACTCTCACCCACGTACAGCCTCCCTCTGAACACCAAGCCGCAGAGTACTGCGTTTGTTACAGTGGATGAGCCTATAATGATACATCATTATCACTCTAGAGTTCATAGGGTTTCACAGTAGCGTTCACTCTTGTTGTCATGTATTGTCAATATATTATTTTTTTCATATTTGCTTATTTTTTTACCTTAAGAAAAGACTATTACACAACCAGTTAAAATTCTTTTGAACTGTTCCAAGCCGTTCCTTTTTTATTTTAATGTAATAAAACTAGCTTTTAATAAAGAAAATATAAAAAACCCTCTTCTTTCTTCCATGAAAAAATAAAACAAGGGACTGGGGATTTAGCTCAGTGATTAGAGTGCTTGTCTTGCAAGCACAAGGGCCTGAGTTGCATCCCCAGCACCACAAAAAAAAAAAAAATTTCATAACAAACAGTTAAAAAATAGCAATGGTTAATATACTGTGTATAGCGATCTTAAAAGAATGTCCAAAATGTTTCTCAGAGTACAAGTCATTCATAGACAAAAAAAAAAAGATTCCCTCTTACAAAGAACAAAGAAACAAAAAAAAAGGACGGAACTGTCTTTTCAATGAACAAAAGAAACTAGGAGTAGAAATGAAAAAATTAGCATTTACCTTAAAATATTTTCCTTTTCTACAAATGCTTGCCCACCCACTCACAGACGTCCCTTTCCCTCACAAGCTTTGTAGATGTAAGCAACATTTGAAGGTTGCTAGGTGCCTCTTTACTCCATGGTTTAAAAAATAATCTTATTACATATGCAGTATACTGTTGGATAGTAGTATGACTTCTTAAACTTTTAATGGACTTTGTTCCAAGTATCTTTCTTTGTTGACGATTTATTTTTAACTTTGTGAATGACATTTAATGACCCCAACATTTTTAATTTTGATCTATCCCACTTACCGTTACTTTTCTGTTTAGTTTATGCTTCGTGTCTGCATTTAGGTTTATTTCTGTAGAACAGAAATGTAATTACTGAGCAAAAATGACTGTGCACATTTTGGAAGCCTTGATTAAATGTTCAAATTGTTGAAGAGTTATTGCGCCTACGTCAGTCCAATGAGAGTAACTGACTTACATATTTTCATGGTCGTTAATTTTACGTGTCAACTTGAGTAGGCTGAGGGTTTCAGACATTTGGGCAAATCCATCTGCCATATACTGTGAAGGTTCTTTTTCTTTTTCCTGAGTCCAGCATGTAAATCAGTAATTTTAAGTAAAGTGGATAATCCTCCACAGTGTGGCTGATCTTCACTCAGTGAGTGAACCGTCCCAGCAGAAAGCTGACCTCTTCCAAGGAGGAGAGAATTCTGCCAGCAGATGGGTTTCAGACTTAAGCTTCAACATTAGCTCTTTCCTGGGTCTCTAGATTGCTGGCCCATCTCGCAGATTTTGAAATCTGTAGCATTCACAATCACATTGAACCGATTCCTTAAAACATGTCTGTCCACATAAAAACACAACTCATTAACTCTTTTTCTCTGGAGAGCCTTTACTAATCCAGTTTTGGTTTTTGGTTTTTTTTTTTTTTTTTAGCTTCCAGCTCCTTTTATTTATTTATTTATTTTTACCAAGAATATGTATTGGTACGTTGTATACATAATGATCATATTCAACATGGTTCTTTTGTACCTGTACACTAATCCAGTTCTGATGAACAATTTTCTTATTTCTGTGTAAGCTGGATGTATACATCGCTCAGTGTTATAAATAATTAATATGAGATGTCAGGCTTTCTGATTCAAGGGTTTCTATTAAGGACCGTATTTTTAAATTTCAAATATCGTATTCACTTCCTTCTGCTATTTTGATCATCTTATTACTCTTCACCTTATGTTGGTTGACATTTCATTTAGATGAACTGCCTATAAAACTATTTCCTTATTCATAAAGATTTTTAAGTCAAAAAGTTTTCTGCCCATCATATTTCTTTGTTACTCTGTACCATCAAATCATTGGCATACACAATAAATTTCCTGTAGTATTTTTATGTTTTCTAGGGCAAATCTATGGCTCCATGTCTGAGTTTGTGTTCATGCATATCTGTGTGTAAGAACTATGAATTGAAAGTTAAAGGAACTGAGTTCCTTCCTAGCTTTCCCTCCTTTTGGCCATGTGTATCCTGTATGTCACTCCATCTCCATAATCTTGAGTAGTTACCACTATAAAACAGTAATACTGTAATATCTATTCTGACTCACTTACATTTTTGTTGTAAACATTGTGTGATTCAACTTGGGCTCAGGATAGCAGGTTCTAGATTCAAAGCTTGTAGTTTTTAAATCATGTTACAATGGTTCTAACCCTCCATTCTTCTCTGACAGAACAATTAGTTTAAAGTGGATCATCTGTAACATTCTTCCAAACCTCAGGTCCTGCAGTCTGATGGCTAAAGCAACAAATAGTATGATGTAACTTGAAGGCACTTTTGAAAAACAGAATTGTGTGATTCAGCTAAGGAACGTCACTATTATCACCAATGTCGTCACGGTGCAAACCAACCTGTCAGCAAAGCAGCTACAAATGAAAGGCATTCTGATTGGCGCAGTGGAGAAGGCCAGCAGAGTATTGGTGGCGAGGGCCCAGAGGACAATGAGGTAGGACCAGAAAATACTGGCTGGCCTGTCCGAGGTCAGTCATGGGGTTGCTATCACCAGACTTCAGCCGGTTAAACCACTGCAGTGATTTTTAAGGCTTTGCCCTTGGGGGCTCAGAGAAGTCAAGAAAGTGTGAGGAAAAGTTTCTTTGACAAAGGCCCAAGAGGGCACCCTAGCACCTTTCTAGAAATGAAGGGCGAACAGTCCCAGCTAGAGGTCAGCGTGATCTGTACACACTATAAATACACAACTTGTTTTGGAATTTCAGTTGGCCTCCCGCAGACCCCTCAAGCACTCCCAGGCCTTGACCAAGAACAAACCCCTGCCCACAAATTGAAAGAAATCTTCTAAGGCCACCAAATCACTAAATGAAAAAGACTCTTGCCAAGACTTTCAGCTCATAAGCTTTCCTGGAAAATTCTGCTTTTGTTTGAAACCTCATTTATTAGAATTCAGTAGGAATTAAGGTGATAACACCAATCCCATTTGTACTTTGTCCCATGTATGTTTCTTGTTTCTTAGTTTTCTTCTTGAAAACTAAGATTTGTCAGTTTTGTAAAACTAGAATTTGTTAATTGGTCACTGAGACAGTTTAACTTTGAGATCTTTCACTGATTGCTTTTCTTATTACAAACAGCTTCAGCTTTGGCAATCATAAGCCATTTGATCTTCAGAGTAGGCAATATAATTAATAGCATCTGTCTATCAATCTATCACCTATCTACAGCTGTCTGTATACATCTATCTAGACTGAGAGAGATAGAGACAGACAGAAACCCAGGGATACAGAAAGACAGAAATCAAATGCCTGACGGAATTTTCTTTCTTTCTTTGTTTTTTGAGAAATGGTGTTTCTACATAGCCCAGACTGGACTTGTACTCATTATGTAGCCCTGGCTGGAGCTACAAGATCTTCCTACCTCAGTGTATGTATACACCACCATACTCAGCTCTAAATCCTAAAGGAATTTTCATGTTTGTATCTTATGGGAACACCGTATTTCCCATGCTTTTAAGAACTCAGAAACATCTTTCATTTGTGTTTAGAATAAAATCTGGGCTGTAAAATTCTGGATAATGATGTAACTGATATATTTGAGCAAACATCTGTAGGGCAAAACAAAGTGTCATTGATTTGTTTGTAGAACTGGACCATTTGAAGTAAAGTATGAGGATGTCAGTGGCTTGTCAGCATTCTTACCAGTCGTAGCTGGCTAGAATAGCTCAAAACACCCAAGCGCACTAACGGCTCTCAGCATAAGACCCAAAAGAAAGCACTGGGATTCAAAGCAATACCAAACCATCTACCAATTTCTCTGCACAGCGTGTCTTGATTTTTTGATGCTTAATCCCTCCGAGCCACCTTGAACCATGTGCTGAAACCACCAAGAGTGTTGAATGGAAAAATCTAAAGGGATTAATGAGTCATTTCCGCTAGACAGAAACACATTTTCTCAGCTGCTCTGGTTGCTGTGAGAAGAGATTTTTTTTCCCTCAGCACTGCTGCCCTCTTTCTGTTCCTTTCTTCCCTTCCACCACTACCCCACAGGAGTAGAATGATCTTTCCTTTTGGAGATTTCCAAGTACACTGGATATGTTCTGCTCAGTTCCACCCTCCAGCAGCTTCAGGAGAGGATGGCCCCTGCTCTTTCCTCTTTGTGCCCTGCCTGACATCATCCCAGCTGGAGAGACCTGGCTGCAAAATAAATGGGATGGGTAAGTTTCTCTGAGGGTCGTTTAACAGCGCTATTTATCTCTAATTGAGTTCAAATTTTAACTTTGTCAGCATTTCGAGTTTCCATATGTCAATTTTTGTCTGACTTCTCAAGACCCCAACAGTGTCCAAAAGACCAATAAACAGAATGTCCCCAAAAGTTTCCATTAACCTTCATAGTCCCCAAATCACGCCATACTTACAGCTATAGAACAAATTTGAATAAATATATGTTTTAAGAAAGTAGTGAAGGTTGAGAGTTCAAAAAATACTCTTGATACTATGTTAAGTGGAAAGAATGTTGTGAAAATGTCTGTGTTTTAAATATTGCAGCAAGCATCCATGTGGATGATGTTTTAGCAATTCATAAACCAGTTTATGAAATTGACCTTTATAAAAGAATTTTTTAAAATGTTAGTTCTCTCCCTACTTAAATGTCTTATATTTGCAAACAGATAGGTGTTCTGAGCAGTGACCCCTTGCTTAGCATACAACCATAGCAATTTATATATGAAATATACACAGTTCTTTGTTACAATGACTTCAATGTACATTATTAAATGAAACCTTAGAGGTGAAATGAAAAACTGATTTGTCCCAAGTGTCAATTCAGAGAAAAAAAATATACGTGTAGACAGCAAAATTGTTGTTTTATAATCAGAAAATGAAATAACTACAATGGATTTATTTGTTTTATCCAAACACCTGCTGCTAGTCTTTTGTCCTTTCTGTGTTGCTTTCACTTCTTCATGCCACGCTTTTCGGCTTTGAAATCATGTCCAAAAGTTCTGCTTCCCTGGTGACAGCTACCATCAGGGACTCTAAACCGAGTTAGACAGAAGTTGGCCTGGATTACATCAGTCTCTTGAGGGCTTCCTCAATTTAAGCACACGAGTTAGCATATGAGAATACTACCATTTAATTTTTATTGTATTCCTGAAATTAAGTTGATATCTGCATCATGAAATTAGGAGATTCACATGTACCTTATTGAGAGGTACTGCTAATGGGTAGTATATTCAAATGAACAGAAGATGCTCATTTTCTAAAGGGAAACTTTACGTAACTAACTTTTGGAGCACTTTGGTTAATTTTAAGGTCCAAATTTATTAATGAGCCCACGTTTTTAGTCTACACTCAGTTCACAGCCTACTTAGAAATTTTCAGTCTTTGTTAATATCTGTACATCTTGACTTCCTGTGTGGAAGGCCTGTGTGTGTCTCAAAAATAGGTGTGCACTGGGGGTGCACTGCCCTGTGCTCACCTTGAAGGCCTGCATCGGCGCCTTTGGAGTTGCTTCCACAGCCATCTGGCCATCTGAACTTAGTTTCTCGGGCTTTGGTGGAGAATCGCGAGACTCAACATCTGCTCTCAAAGCACTCTTGCTTTGGAGCTCCGCTTCACTTAAAAGCCACGATGGTTATCTTTTTCTTAATTTTTCAGGATGTAATCAGGAAGACAGATCTACAGCTTAGTTTAATGCACCTCTGAAACTATTTAAAGATTTTGAAATTACAACACAGATCAAGAAGAAAATTTCAGAGTGATTTATCTCGAGGGGAAATGACCAAGATGTGGCTGGACCCAGCATGGAACAGAATGAAGGACCTGTGAAATGCACAGGTGGAAGCTGCTCTCTGGATTAAGCAGCAAAAAGTAGCGATGAGGCGATGAAGACCTTTCATCAGGGAATTAAATGCTTTTTACTTTACTTGGCCTGTAAGGAAAAAACAGGAGGTTATTTTAAAGCAGTTATTCATTTGGTTTCCTCCACCAAGATTTTGCTGTCTTCCCATCCGTGATTATTATTTATCATTAAGGAAATTTTAAAACATTGAAGGAATTACTAAATATGGGAAACACTATTAATCATGGCCCAAACACTCTGAATTTAGGTGTCACTTCCTGGAACCACAGACTTCCATCCTCACAACAGATCAAGTGCCTAAATTTCTTTATCTTGTTTTTACAAACTTAGTGCAGTAGAGCATGGATATTTTACTCTTGATTGTAAATTTGGCATCCAGCATAGTGTGTAACACGAAGTCATTATGTAATACATTTTGAATAAAAATTTTAATGAATATTCCTCTTAGTTAGCCATCCTTGGAATCTACATATCCTCAGGTCTCACTAGTTTGTAGATATAAATGACAATATTTAAAACACTGAGTTGGATTTTATTAGCTCTACAGCCTCACCTGCTCCTGTAGGAGCTCATGGTCCCTGAAAAGTCTCTCCTAAATATTCGAATTCCCAACACTCTCCCTGGTGGCTACTGCTTCAAAGAGAAGCTTTCTGTTAATCATATCAGCACCAAAGCTCTCAATACCATATAGAAAAAAAAAACCACCTCTTTCCTCCCTCCCCTTCTTCCTCCCCACTTGTATATTCTCAGTTACAAGCGCCCCACATTGTGTTCTAAAATGTTTAAAGCCCAATAGGCACACAGCCCATTTCCTTCCCATTGCAGGCATGTGCTAGCAGATGTGAATCAGTCAGACCTCTCAGATACTAGAGAGAAAATTGTGTCTTCCAGCCTGATTCAGGTTTTCATACATAGGTCTTTATGAGGCCAGTTTGCCCAGAAATTTGGTCTGGATGGGAAAATACATATATTGGGGTTCTTTGTTTTGTTTTGCTTTTCCTGTGATTGTATTTAATTATAATTTGTAAAATTTCCTTTTTCAATGCCCCAGTGTCATCTCTGGAATCCCTGTAGCTTTCTGGTCCCTTTCAGATATGACGATTGCTCTTGTTTTAAATTCTACTCTCAGATTTCCTCTTCGCATAGCTGAGGCTTAATCTTTTGGCTTGTGGTTCTTAGGAGACACGGTTTGCTCTTAAACTCCTCCCATCCCTTTTGCAGTGGTTGTTATATGGGAAGAAGAAATGGGAAAATGAAAAGGGTCTGACATAATAGGCTGCCTGCTGATAGGAATAGGTAAGCCAAGAATCTGCTGCTGGGAGCGGCTCTCATCCAGCATGCGGCCTCTGCACTGGTTAGGCCGTTTAGGCCTGATATCACAGGGACACTCATCAGCTTCCTAGGACCTCTCCCTGACTGAGGAATCCTTCAGCCAGGATGACCACACTGCTTTCCTGGCTGCATCAGGGATCTATGTCTCCAGGCCCCTCCATGTATGGGCATTATCTTGCCTGCCAGAAGATGCCTAAACAGCTTCTCTCCATTCTGCCTCTTCCTCTAACTTTTGTCTACCTTCTCATAAAATTGTGAAAACTCCTGAGGGCCTAATGGATTGGGATCTTGTCCCTACTTCATTACTGTGTGTCCTTACCACATATCCTATACTGTGGGTCCTTACCATGTGTCCTATACTGTATGTCCTCACCATGTGGCATTACCGTGTGGCCTATACCATGTGTCCTATGCCAACTGGAGATGTCACACACCTGACCGATTCAGCTGCTCCACTGAGGCTTCTGCCTTAGGAAATCACCAGATGAAGAGCAGACACCACCCTTCATGTTTACAACTGGTCCCAACTCAAGGTACCCACGTCAAAATTTCTCTCACCTCCGTCTTTAGGGACATGGCAGGATGTCTCTGCCAGTTCTTCAGCTCCATAAGCACTTGTTCAAGGAGATGCTTGCTGCTCCCTTCTTGCCTCTCACAGTTTCCTCTTCAAAGCGATCTCCCTCTTCCTTCTTGGAAGGAAAGCTAGCTGTCTGTGAAAATGACTCTTTCCCCTTTGAAAGTGTACGCATGTCTCTGGAGGACCCTGACTCAGCCAGGGACTGCATTTAACGTGGTCTTACCAATGGAATATGAATAGAGATGATGAGGTAACTCTTCCTGACACAGAGTTTTAAGAAGCTGGTGACTAAACCCCGGCTCTTCCTTCACTGCTCGGGTATTTGTATGCAGAAGATTTTGGCGCCCTGAGGTGTGGTCAAGATACAGCACACAAGAAGCTTTGATCCCTAATTGACTCTGTACACTTGGACAAACAATACACACATGGAGTTCATGTGAGCACGAAATAAACCGTTACGTCAAGCCTATTCTGCATTCTGTTACAGAGCCCAGAGGTACCCTACCTACTATAGCGATTATATTTGTGGAGGAAAGCAAAGGGTTTTGAGGTGGTCACTAGAGTTTACATGGCCAATTCTACAGTTAACAAGGCCAGATTCTCAAATAAGCTTCAGAGATGCCTAGAT
>PVJO010004921.1:0-104138 GCA_004026905.1 Hystrix cristata
GAAGAGGGGGGAAAACCAAGATGTATCATGTACAGGTACAAAATAACCATGTTGATTATGATCATTATGTATACAATGAACCAATACATGTTCTTGGTAAAAATAATAAAAAATTTAAAAAAAATAAAGTTTCCTGCATTGATACTTTGGTCTCCTAACAAAATAAGATATAATCTCATTGAGGTTTGGATTAACCCTCTGTTTTTGCATTTAACAGTGCATTTAGGCATTTCAGAAAGATGTAATCTTAAGGTTCAAGCATAATGAGAAACCCACTTACTCAAATGTTACATTAAATAAATTTGTTTTAGAAAGTCTCCTGTTCATAGGAGCGACATTCAATTTGAAACAATAATATTAAGTCTATGTGCATAGCCACAGTATTGATTTATTAATAGTTGTAGTGATTCACTAGTCATGAGGCTTAATGTCTGATTGGGGACCTATTTGCAGACATCTTAATTTGTTGAGAACAATGTCTAGTTATTTCATGCTAACAAATAGCATCAGTAACCCATTCAGTTATGTGAAAGAAATGATTCTGCTAATTGATCTGACTTGGGCAGTGAGAAAAGTAAGGCATTCAATCCAAGGAAAATCAAAACTGATGACTTGGATCCATTGCCCATACGCCTCACGTCACTCGAATACTCACCAGGGCTGCCTTACTTTGACTTTATATTAACTGCTAGACTTTCATCTTTCTTATCCTTTCTAGACTTTAGGTTTCTTAATTGTAAGGGGGGAATAATACGCCTTCTTGATTCACCCTACAGTTGGAAGCTGGAGGCTGGAGGAGAGAGAGAGAGAGAGACAGAGAGAGAGAAAGGGTATAAAGCACTTATAAAAAAATACTTTTTCAGGCTGGTTGAAAAAACAGTTCTATTTTAAAGTACTGTGATATTATGAAAGACTACTGTCTACCTTAGAGACTATGCACAGTTTTGCCTATATTCTTTCAGAGCATAAGCTCTGACTGTTTGGTCCTGCGTCCTTCTCTCTTCATTGCTATCTGCAAAATCTATGCCAGTAGTCTGGTTCACTATGCCTTACTTTCTTCATTTGCAGTATTGGGGTAGCAGATTGTGTTCAAAAGTGTGTGAAGTGACATTAATATTTCTTACTCGTGTATTAAATGAAATCAGGTAGAGTGTTCAGAATAGCACTTGGTGAATACTCAAGGCATGTTATTGCTATCACTTGCTTTGTGTGGGCACCACATGATGCTAAACACTGAAGACCAGCCTTTCACCTCGCCTAGCTGGTGGTGGGCCAGGAAATTCAGATAAGCACACAGGTGACTTTCACATGGTGGAACATTGAAAGAGACCTCATCTCACTCTTATTAAAGGCATGGGATGGTCGGAGTAAAGACTTCCTTGTAGAAGTGCTATCTAAACTGAAGAATGAGTAATGAAGTCAGAAGGTAAAGACAATACTCTGGGCCTATGGGATCTAATAATCCTTCTGCCATGTTACATGCTCTATGGCTGCATCGTTCAATATGGGGGCTACGAGCCGTGCACTGATACTGAGGGCTTGAGCTGTTGGCAGTAACAAGAGGCTGTAAATGCTTAGTGTTATTCAATATTAATATTTTTTAAATTTAAATAGTCACGTGAGCCTGTTGGCTAAAGTATTCTGTAAACAGAGGGAAAGATGCATATAAAATTCCAGAGATGAGAGTGTTTTCATGTATTAAGGACCTGATGTTTTGAAAGTAGCCTGGATTCATGAAGGGTAGACTTCTGAAAATTAGAGGAGCCAACACATGGCTCGCTCAGAAGTTCAGGCTTTGACTGAGGCCATGGAAAGCAATTGAATGATAGTGAGAAGAAGAATGATCTCATCCCATTTGAATCTTAGTAAAATATTTCCAGCTGTAATTGTAATAGAATTATCAACACTATAAATTAAAAATGTTTCTGATAACCTAATCTCCCTTAATCTTCAAATCAACTGTATGAGAGACACTGATAACTTTATTTCCTTTCATGTGACTTTATTTATTTTGTCTTCAACCGAGCCACCCATGTTCTTGTCAGTACCTCTTGAAGCATCTTGGAAGACAGGCCTGATAGAAGTAAGCCATTCGTACAGGCTCATTACATAAATCAATTGGGAAAACAGCAGTAGGTCACTTGCAAAGAAATGCTGAAGGATCCCTTTCCTAAATGTGACCTGTCTACAGATGTAAAAATGCAACCTGTCCCTGTGCCCCGGGTCAGGCTCACCCTTTCTGCATATTCATTAGTTTCGTCCTCCTGTAATCGTGAGTGATTGCGCTGAGCCCCTCTGTGTGCAGAGTCATGAGGGATGCGCCTGCCTCTGGAGCGCTTCCTTGCATTCACGTATCTGAATCCTTCCCGTCCTCCTCCGAGAGGAGCAGAAAAGAGAAGCCGGGCCAGACAGGGAGATGCTGATAGTCCAAGCCCGCTGACCTGACTCTCCATGGCGAGTCTGTGGAGATAAAAGATGACATTTTTCCAAGTGGAAATGAGAAAGGACTACACCACTCCACCCTGGAGTCAGCACACACACACACACAGACACACACAAACTTTCAACTCAGTAATTCTCTCAGCATGAACATTTCAAACAAACACTAACGTCTGATTTGATTAGATCAAGTCATTCTCTCTATTTTTTTTAAGGAGGATTATTAATAAAATCACACTTCCTTAAAAGAAAAAAAAAGGCAGGCAATGTAAATGCGGCACTAATTTAATTACACACTGGCACCATAAGACACTAATGTAAATATTCTGGTGAGCAGGCCTAAGACACTTGAAGTAATTACTTAAGGACTCCCTTTCAAAGAATCTCTTCCTTTTTTATTAAATGCCTTTTAACATTAGCACTTTCTTCCTGACAAATTAAATGAAATTTCATTACTCTCTCTGACCTAATGGCATGAGGCTCCCACCGAGGTGTGAGTTAACCCTCCCTGGACAGCTAACAAGAGCCCCTACATTCTGTCAAAATGCCACTGTCCTCATGTACAAAAGAAAGAAAGACTCAAGAAGCCTTTGTGTTTTGTACCAGAGCTTCCAAGGTCCTTCCTTTCTGTGATGTTTTTTCAGCTGTGATCCTTGCAAAAATCTGAGAAACCAATAGCATTGTTTTCCAGAACTGTCAAGTTAACAGTAAAAAAGAAAAAAAAAAAAATCTATCAGCCATTGAACCTCTAAAAATGATCACAACAAGAATAACAATTACAAGCAGCTACCTAGTACTTATTAAATATCTTCTAAGGAGTTTTTCTCTTTAAACATATTTAAGCCCCATGGGAACACTGTAGATACGGTTATGGTTCCCACTCTAAAAATGAGGGAATTTAGGCAGAGCGGTTAAGCAATTTACCAAAGGTCACACAGCCAATAAGCAGCGAAGCTGAGATTCAAGCCAATCAGCTGGCGATTATCACACATTTCATCCATATGACTGTTGAATACCAAACCCTGTATGGATAGAATTCTTCCCATATCCTTTTATCCATTTGTGCAAATGGAGATTCCCAGATGTTAAGCAATAAGTTCAAGAACGTGCATTAATGTCTATCCAGGATCTTGCATCAGCCACATCTTTCAGACATATGACCTTCAAAAATAAGTTTCCAGGGGTTGAGTATTTAGCTCAGTGGTTGAATGCTTGCCTAGCAAGCACTAAGGCCCTGAGTTCGATCCCCAGCACCCAAAAAACAAACAAATAATAAAAATAAGCTTCCAAAAGGTGACCACTGGAAAATTTTATTTCTATTCTCACTATATTCCATCTACTAAGGGTAAAAGATAATGTAATAATTTACTTTTGAAAGATGAAAGAAATGATTATGATCAGATTAAATTTATTTTTAATGTATTGGGAATGAAGCTATACAGTTATAGGAGAATTACAGAATAGCTATGCAGGAGCAATGTCTCTAAGACCCTTTTCCTACAGGTCTTATTAGGAACTAAGAACAAATCTGCCATAACTTTTGTCAAGACAAGTGAGAAAGTCTTTGCACAAAGAGCACTGCCAGAAGTATTCTCGTTTGAAAGAGATCTGTGCTTAGGAACTTACCAGATAGACACCATGGACCTAAGTGTGACACAGATCACAAGAGTTTGACAGCAGGCTCCCTGGCCTTGCAGCTCTTAGTTGCTTATCATTTTTGGAAGGAATGAGCATATTTTCGGTCCACTAAGTTTTACCTCCTATATTTATGGACTCCACTTGCTTTTCCTGGTGTAGTTCTAACTCTCCTTCTCTTAGTTTGCATTTAATTTTATTCTCCCTCTCATAGTTTTAATACATACCGAGGTGTCTGGATCGCACAGATTCACAGTGAGAGAGCACTTTGTCTGCTCAGTTTTGAATTTCAAGAGACAGGGCCAGCTCTGAAGGAGAGTGTATGAAGGTTTTATTTCCTTTCTTTCTATCTGGCCCTGTGATATTTCTCCTTGGCTGAAAATGCTTTCACTAAGCGCAGTCCTTTTTCCTGTCTGTGTCACCAGTAGCTCTGACTTCCCAAAGTCATGTTCCATCTCACCAAAAGGGTGTCCTTTCTAAGACCTCAGGCCACGTGGAAGAAAAATAATCAGCTCAAAGTTCAGAAGACGAATGTTGCAAAGAGGGATTTATTCCTCCTTTTGGTTGTTCTTAAACATATGTAGCTTTAGGGATCAGTATGTCAGTGTTTTGAAAGAAGCGAAGACTTGAATTTATTTTGGTGCAGCTATCAGATTTTAAGGGACTGGATCATTTGTTTTCCTCTTGTGAGGTCCAGGTAAAGAAAGTTCATTCCCTCCAAGGAACTGTGCTTCTGACAAACAAAAATCAAGGACTCAAAATAAGTATTTTATCTAAAAAATGTGAACTATCCCAAAACAAACATGAAAAAGCCCAGCTGCCAAATTCCACAAGTAAAAAGAGTTGGAGGCTGAGACAGCTCAGGATCTCGCTGGGGACTAATGGGTAAAGTTTGGCCAGCTGCCCCTAAGGCCTTGAGGGACACTCAATCCAATTGCCACATCTTAGCGGATGTGAATTTCAAGGTTACACCTGGGTGTTCAAGGGCAGGGCCAAGTGTAATCGGCACTTAGATCATAGATTAATCTTATTTGCCATCTATTAGGTTTGATTCCTCTTCCCTCTCTCCCTCCCTAAAGCCAGGATTATTGTGATAGTTTAAGATAATGGATTCTAACGGAAGAAAGGTCACGCAGGCATGGAGATTTGGAACCTTAAGATAATATGATTAATCTAAAAGCTCCTTTCTCAGAGGGGAGGGCTGCGCTTTTCATACATCTAATTGAGAGAAGAGAGCTGAAAGACCAAGAAAGAGCAACAGAAAGGGAGTGCGAAGAACTGAGTCCTTGTCAACAACTGCAATTAATTATCATTGTCAGGATGATCTTTCATTAGTTTTCACACTAATAAGATAGATTTGCCTCATGCCTGAGGCTGATAAAACCTTATTGGCAATGTTGATAAGAGTATGTCAGTATGGAGAGCGATTCATGGACATCTTTATTTTATTTTTCTAATTTTCCCAAAACTAAGTGACCGAGTGGATACTGTTAAAAGTAAGTACATGTAGCTTTTACAGCTGTGAAATACAGCAAAAAGTCCTTAGTACAGGGGTTGGCATAATCTAAGGTAAATAAAGGCTGACCATTGTTATAAATGGTGTAAATACCTAAGTACATATTATGCACTTGAAGTGTGTGGTTTAATCTTATTCTTTTCAGATATTTCAGGGTAATGTTAACTGATGTGAACATGCCCATGGAAAGCAATCAAGAATGATATTTATTTATTTTATTTCTTTATCATGGTGAATCAAGATTTTAGGTTTGCGGAGAAGTGGTTAATCATGGTCCATCCTCAAGAAAATTGCAACTTAAGTGCAAATATGGGTTCTCTACTCTCTTATTTTTTTCCTTATCCTTCTAGGAGAGAAACTTTTTATTACTGTTACTGCTAGAATATTTTCATTGTGTGGATTGTTATTTTGGATTATTTAAAATTTATGGAAATTCATATCCTCTAACAAGAGGAGACTCTTTCTGAATGCACTGAATCCAATACAATGAGGGCAGAGTGTCAATTAAGTTAGAAGGTGGGATATGGCTGTTCGATAAGTCTATGAGGTAGCAATACAGGCCCATCCTTGTTCACCGGAAGTCTGAAGACACCAGCATTAAAGCTGGATGAACTAATAAGTTCTCAGAAAGAGTTACGGATCTGTGCAGGAACACCAGGAGTGGTATAAACAGAGGTGGACGCGTTCAAATCAGACTAACACAGTCACATCAACATGGAAACCTAAGCAAGCTAGAGCACACTGGTACTGAACATATGGAAAAATGAAACCTATTGCCCTGGGCAAATTTCTTACTTTCTTTGATTTTTGTTGTTATCTTGTTTTGGTTATTTTTGATAGTTTTCCCTAAATAATGCAGCAATTCATTGACTTTCCAACTTGAAAATATAGTAGTGGTAACAAGTCAAAAAGTCATTCTGTACCTCTGAATGAGGGAGGAAAAGATATTTGTATGTTCTGGGACGAATTATTTTTTCCATTGTTATAAAATAGGGTTTCAATTTAGTTTTGAAAGTTACCTTCAAAGATGTATAGAATGGAGTAGCTGAGAATACAAAAGGCAAAATGTGCAGATTTGAATGCTGATTCATAGGCATTTCCTGACCAGTGTTTAAAAGTGGTTGTTCGGATTAAAATGTTCTGGAACAATCTGCGACATTGATTCTTAGCCGTGCTGTTGAATTTCAATGTTTGCTTTTTTTTTTTTTTTTTTTTTTTTTTTTTTTTTTTTTTTTTTTTTTTTTTTTTTTTTTTTTTTTTTTTTGGTGCTGGGAATCAAACTCAGGGCCTTCAGCACTGAGCTAAATCCCCAGCCCAATTCCAGTGTTTGCTAATTGAAGAAAAATAATGCAGGCTGCAATCTTATTCCTCTCCTCGGGTTTCTCATCATGAAACACGAAAGTGAAAACAAGCACACAATTTTTCTGGCCGTAGTTTTTCCCGAGCTGGTGAGGTCCAGGAAGGCTTGTGAGGTCCTTCTGAAATACCCCGTCCTCCCTCATTTTCTTCCCCCTTTCTGATTCTCCCTAACCTTAGAGATGCCATGCCTTACCTAATATATGATGTGTTTATTCCTTCAGATGCAAGGCACATCACTCTCGAATGACTGACAACAACCCTAAAATACAGCGAGTCCAAAGTGGGCTCTGGTGGTTATGAGACGACGCTCTAGTTAAACACAAAACAAATTAATATGGGCCCCTCCTGCGCCTTCAGGCTGGAAATGTCATGAAGTAGTGAGCAGGGAGACCCTTGAAATGTCCAGGAATGCATTTCAATAGATTTACATATTAAAGGTCCAGAACACATTTCATTTGCTCCAATACCAAATGTTTAAGTTTCTAAATTCTAAATTCTTTGTATAAAAATGAGTTCTTACTGTGGGCTGAGTACACAGAGGGGTAATGATACAAATGCAGGTATACTTCAGTTTCACCGTCATTTAGTTTTAAAGTGTGAATAAATAAAAATTTAGGAATAATCTAGATAGCTATTAAGTTAGTATTTGTAGAGTATCAGAATGTGTTTGTGTATGTTTTTATATATGTATATATGTTTTAAGAAAATGGTGTAGGAAAGCAAACTAAAAAAAGAGAATAGTCAGAGGTACAGAATGGATTAAGAATGGATTAATGTTTTAAATGCTAACATTTTTAAATGGATCTGAATTTTCTCACATTATTTTGATTTTATCTCATTCTACTTGTGCTGGGGAAAGTACTCAAAGATTTGGTGGAATTAATGGTCAGTTTGCATTAAGAGAGTTTTCAAAAAACAAAACTTATTTTTTTTAATCTTTGAATTTTTAACATCCTGAGATAGCACGTCTAATAATGTACTATGATGCCATCTACTGTGATTAAATGGCTGGAATGCGTGAGCTTTGACATCCTGGATTCCCAGCTTAAACCCCAATGCTAAATAATTGCATCAAAATATGAAAAACCAAAACTGCACATGGGACAGAATATATTTTATCAAAGGATTACTCAGATTTTCTTGTCTTTTATTTTATGAAATTTGCAGGTAAAATTAGAAGTTTATGATAGTATTGTTTGTAGAATTAAAAGTAAACCAATTTTTTCTGACATATTTAAAACTGAAACATTTGCTATTATGTGTGTATATTTAGTGTGTGTGTGTGTGTGTGTGTGCGCGCGCGCGCACGCGCGCACGTGTAGTATGTTTGGTCAAGCAATCTTTTTTTTTTGTGGGGGCGTTGCTGGGAATCAAACGCGGGGCCTTGTGCTTGCTAGGCAAGTGCTGTAGCAGTTGAACTAAATTTCCAGCTCCCAAGCAATCGTTTTGATTCACTGAACCCAACTATGTTCTTTCTTGTGCAGGAAGATATCTCAAAATACTAATTACAGAGTATAAAACAGGAGAGACACGTTTTAAATATTGTATTCTATAAAATAGGTTCTAGTTTTTCTTTAGTTCAATTTCTTAGGCCACAATAAATTGCAATGTGGATTGCAATTTTTGTGTTTTAATTTAATTTTTGTGGCTAATTTAATTAATTTTGTATTTATTTGAGAGAGCATTTCTGCTCTTAAATATGAATTTACCTGGTAAGAAAAGCTTTCATTTAAGTTTTTAATAAAAATTTGGCCCGACAAAGGGAACATGTGTTAAATGTTTATGCCTCTAAAACAAAGATCATCCTGTCTTCTTTGTGAATAATCTTAAAAATTTAGACTTACAAGAGGGTACAAGAAATCTTTTCAGGGTGCCACGGTTTGAAGTCGCACTTGTGAAGTTGTGTTGTCGCAATATTGTATGGCATTCATGGGCATCCTAAAGTGTTGTGTTATAAACAAGTAGCCCCCAAATAATCTATTAGGCGAAGCTGTAGAATTGATAGTTGAAAAGAAACTGGTAAGACCTCATCTATTTATAGATGTAAAAAGTCTGGATCTGAACACAAAATATCCTTAAACATCAAGTGATCTTTCTCCCTTAAGGTATACAAGGAGAAAAATGATCAAACTCCAAGATGACCTTGCAAAAGGGGGAAAACATATACATACATTACGGGACATTGTATTTTTAAAATGGGTTTTAAGCGGAAAGATATCCAAAAACGTAATCAGCAAACGTAATCAGCAAGTTCATGTATGTGCCTTATGTGGGTGGAGGCAGCACTGATTTCTTTGGGTGGAGAGGATTACATCTATTTTTATTTCTGCGGACACAAATAGAAGATTAGTGCTTAATAAAGAGATACAGTGTTTTAAGTGTTTATCTTTCTTTAATCAGTCACTCTTTGCAAGTAAAGCTTTATTGCTTCTGAGTTCTTGACAGGCACTTGAAAAAAGGTCACATAATAAACTGTGCTTATTTCTCATTGCAGAAAAACAATAAGTCATCTCTGCATCCATTATTTACCAAATTGTCTTCATTTTTCTTCACCTGCTGTGTTCTCAGCAATAAAGATAAATAATATTATTAAACCAGCCTAGATATTTTCAGAAAGATCCAGAATTTGACAGCGAGCGAGGCTTCTAGAATGAGAGACAGTAAATGAATTAGGAAGCATTTGCTATCCAAGTTGTTTCATGAAATATATTAAAGGCTATTTTTCACAGAAAGATCCACCTGGAACCACAAATATGTATTAGAAAATATTCTTTAACTAAATAGAGAGTGGTACAATAAAATTTTATTATACCACTTCCATTTGGAGAAATTATTTTATGGATAAACACTAAATAGGTTCTTCTCCAACTCTTTTTCTTCCTTCACTTGTCTGTCATTAATAATTACTGCCCTGATTACAAGTGCTTGTGAGATAGCAAAGAAATGTTTTTAAGTGTCTTACCAAAGAAAGTATTTAAATGTGTTTCCTCACAGTTAGAATAACTCACTCCGTTCAAGAGTCAGACTGTGAATCTGCCCAAGACGTAGGCATGTGCTGAACTGGTAGTTAAATCTTTGCCTGTCTCAGTCGTTTCATTCAAGCAAAATATTTGCAACGTGGCCTATAATAACTGGCGATCAGTAAAGGCCCCAGATTATATAACACGCAAGAGGAAGCTGGGATTTGAGTACAGACAGTGTCAGCTCATGCCTATGTCCTTAACGAGAACATGTACTGCGGAGCACGTGGCCACCTCTTCAGCCGGGAAGGAGCCTCAGAAGACAGCAGTGCACACAGGCCCTGCCGCACAAGCGGTGCTGCCTCCAGCTGTCCCCTTCCACTTCTGTCATGGTGTCCCATCACGGCACCGGACTGCACAGAATTCAGGTTACAGGGACGCCCAGCAGTGTGAGTCAGTTGCCATCTGTCTGCCCGGGTCAAAGAGGCAATCTGTGAACAAAGCAGGTGAGGAAGATGGAGAGGAATCTTAAGAGAAGGAGGGCCGGATTCTCCTGCGTTCCTTGGCACCTTCGAGGCTCTCATTCTCTCTGTCCCTGAGTTTCCTGGCTCTTCTTGTCATACTCTTGTCAAAAAGGGAAACTTACCACCTTAGGAAGTGTGTGTGTGTGCGTGTGTGTGTGTGAGTCTGTGTGTTGAGAAGGGCCATTTCTTATACAAGTAAAATATCCGAAAACATTGATAATACTTTGAAAATTTAATTGAACTTCCATGTTTTTTCTTTCTTTCTCTTTCTTTCTTTCTTTCTTTTTTTTTTTTTTTAATGTTTTCGCAGTGCACATGGCATTCACCTAACATTTTCTGGGCCTTCCTTTCAAATCCTCTACTGCTTGGTTCAAGATACACCACCCTCTCCCAGGCCCTGTCCAGCTTCTCCCATTCCCTTTGAGGGCTCCCGCATTTTTGTCTTGGCTCAACTCTTTCTAACCCCAGTGCTGCCTCTTCCTAGAGTTTCCAGGAAGTCTCCTGCTAAACTCAAATCCCTCCTCTGCAGAGTCTTCTTAAACAATTCAGGAAGATGTACTAATGTTCTGGTTTGTCGTCACTGTATTTGCCTAGTGATATATTTTCTATCATTTGTTATAAAACATTTCTCTCCCAAGGGCAGAGACCGGACAGTCTGTGTACTATTTATCCTTTCAACCTGAAGGATAGGGGTGGTATCTGGAACATAATAGGTGCTCAAAAAAACCCAAAATAACAAAACAAAACTACAATGTGTTTTTGTATGACTGAACTTAGCGTGTCTAATGTGAGTTTATTTATACGTATACGAGATTTTGTGCACTCTGAAAATAAAGTATGTCACCCTGAAGAAGTATAAATGTATAATGTAAGAATCATATATGGTAGATAGTACTTAGGATAACCAGCAAATATAACGGTTAAATGAAAACAGAAGAATCCATTTCAATGAAGTTTTTTAAAACCAAAGTGCATATTTGGATTTTTTTCTTTTTCTAATAGAAATAAAATAATAGAAATATACAGCTTAACACAATAACTCTTTAAACTAGATGTAGTTATTTAAACTGGAAGTTGAATAAGTTTTTCATGCAGTGAAGAAATATGTATATTTATATGCCTGTGTGTGTGCACACAAAGATGATCAAATATGAAGTATTTCCCTGAGTTCAAGTAAAAAATGTTCTTAAGGATTTTATTTTATTTCTTACTGTGAACGCACTGCCTTTGGCAATACATTATTATTAAATCATTAGATAAATACCCTCTGTATCTAGAAAGATGTCTAGGAATATCCTAGAATTAAAGTATTCTAGAAAGAAAAATTTTCACTAGGGAGATGTTGGTCAAAGAATATGCAGTTCTATTTAGGTAGGAGAGAGACTATCTGCTTCATCCTTGTCTTCCCAGATTGCTCCCTTGACTAGGGCAGACAGGTGCTGAGTGCGCCACAATCCTGGCTTTGCCCATCCTCTCAGGTTCGGTTCTGTGCATCCAATTTTGTGATGGACTCTATGACCCAAGTGGCCTGGGACAGCTGAATGCAGGAGTGATGGCACGCCAAGACCAAGGCAAGGCTGCTCTCTGAGCTTCATAGCATCAGAGAACACAATGGCTGTACCTTCTGATGGTGCCTGCCATTCTTGAGAAAGGAGAGAAAAAGACTTCTGTGCCAACCAACCGCATATGCAATCGAAGTTTAACCTTTGTAGACAGTTGCTTCTGGTATGAATAAAGAATAAATTATATGAAAAAGAAAGAAAAGAAAAGGAAAAGAAGTAAAAGGAAAAGGAGAATGAAGGAAAAGAATTATATATGGTAGATGATAATTAGGATGATCAGCAGATATAATGAAAAGATCAAAGAAAAGAAGAGTCTCGTCTCTCCTTTAATGCTTTATCTAGCTGTCCATTCTAGCAAAGAAGAACATCATACAACATCCAGGATCAGTAGCCAGGAGGCGCAGGCCTGGCTCTCGAGCCCACTTGTGAAGTCATTCACGTACCCGCGCTTCAGTCTGCAGCACAGGCCTCCTCTTATGTCTTCCCCACTTAGGCCTGAAGGTTGCTATGATGATAAAATAGGCTAATGTGCATGCCTAGTGCTTCGAAAAGTGTAAAGCACTATATAAATGTAAGATGTTATTGTAAAAGGAGGTTTAAAACTATAGCATAAAAAGACTTGTTATAAAAATAAAATAAAAGTGACTCTAGTCACTTATTTTTATGAGGCACTTTTCTCTCTTTGGAAAAATATAATTTACTAATTCAAGAGAGAGCTATTAATTTCTCAGTCCTTCACAGCCATTAAAGCAGGGATGATGACTTCCATTCAGTTTACAAATGGAGTGGGCATACTTCAGGGGAATGCTACTCTCAGGTTACATATAAATGGAATTAAATTAAATTAATGAAAAGAGAAAGAAAGCTTGTATAGATAAACAACTAACTCATCCCCTAAGAGGCTCAAAGACTAAAATAAGATACTAGTTAAAATATATTCACTTTCTCACATCTCTGTCCCGGGCTTCCTTAGATGCCATTTGGAAATTATTTCTGAAATACTAAATAATGTTACAAATATCCATACAGCACCTCTAATCTCATGATGAATAGAACTTCCAGTGGGTTTTCAGTTCAGTGGAGCGTAGTGAGCCCCTGATGTACCTACGATGATATGCCAGTGAGGGAGACTTGAAAGTTTTGTGCAGTCTTTTCAAATCCTCAGTATAAAATGACACAAATTCAGAAGAGTCATCTTGGGTAAGTCGTGGAAAACTGAACTCACGGCAATAGGTCTGTTATTCACCTTTAATTCAACTAAGCTTGACAAATGTAAGTTTTGATTCTCTTCAACTGTGTGGATAAGGTCAGTGATGTCCCAGCTTGGCTGAAGAGAATGGATACCCCAGTGCTTTTGAAGAAGTTTTTGTTACACGTACTAGGAAGTTTCTCTTTATGGAATAGTATGTTGATATTCCACACATTTATCTGGTGCTGATACTGTTTATAACTTCTGCTAAGAAATCAGCTGTTTTTTTAAGTCTTCCTTGTCTCTTCCAAAAATGTACATGATTTCACATGTTTGTAATATATGATAATTACATTTGCTTTGGGGACTGATACATGAAATAGATTTTTGGAGATGTACAATTTTCATACAATTTACTTCTAGCATCTACTAAAAACAACCTCTAAACAAAAATATCTGTGAACAGTCCCAGAAGTCATTTCTGAAAACAGTAATTGTTTTCCTTTCCACCAATTTCATACACTCTCAGCCGTCCATGTCCCTCTTCATTCCTAATATCTCTGATCACAGAAAGATAAACAAAGTCAGGTATGGTGGTGCAAGCCTAGAATCCCAGCACTCTGGGAGGCTGACGCAGGAGGTTTGCAAGTTTGAGCCCAGCAACATACTTAGTAAAACTCTGTCTCAAAAGAAGAAATAGAATAAGAGGGTGCCAGTGGTCTTCGATTTGAAATGGCAGCGGCCTGGTTCCCACTTCCCCTCTTTGCACAAGAGGGAGCAAAGCAGCCCTTATGTGCACAGCAGATGTGCACATCTGCTGTAACCTATCTGGGAGAATACTTGAAGGACTGGCATGAGTGTTTATCTCTCTGTTTTTCCTAGCACTGAACTCGGTAGAAAAGTGGCAGATATTGCTTGTAAAATCGAGCGTCACCTATGGCAAAAGATTGTAAGCAGAGCATATAATAGATCAAATAATGCCGAGAGGAGAAGCTGGGTTAAGTTCTTTGAGAAACTAGAATAGTCAAAAGCAGCCGTGTTTACAGGGACATTCAGAAGGCTGGGCACATGTTCAGGCACATATGTGCCCAAACAAGTCCCACGAAAACCTCAGTCCTTCACCTTTGCCTCTTCTCCAGGCTCAACACTGATTCAGAATACAGCCAGTGTGCAAGGACCGGGAGAGCTCCTGTTCTGAAAGCAGTCTTGTCAAATCCGGGCTGAGCACAAGCCAAAGAAGGGACTTACACCATGACACATGACAAGGGATAAAATTTGCACAAATAATTTCAAAAAGTCTTAGGAACAATGAGTTACTACACCAATGATGGAAATAAAACAAAGCAGAAACAAAAAAAGTAAACCCTGGGCTGGGAGGAGATTGTCATTTCCAGAGTTACCACTGTATAATAGTCAAATGCCCAATTTGCAACCACAACCAGAATCTCAAAACGTACAAAGAGTTAGGAAAACATGGCCCTTTCAAAGGAACAAAACTAGCAGATAAAAATCATCTCCTAGGAAGTCCGAACATTGGAAATCCTAGACAAACACCTTAAAATAAGGATAGAAAATATATTTAAAAAGAACCAAATAGAAATTCTTGAGCTGAATATATAATAACTAAAGGTAAAACTTCATTAGAACAATTCAACAGAGATTGGAGCAAGCCAAAGTGGGGGGGGGGCAGTGAACTTCAAAAATTGAAATTACCAAAACTAAGGAGTGGACAGCAGAAGAATGAGGAAAAATGAAAAGAAGCTAAGAGGTTTGTGGTACAGCATCAAGTTTATCAAGCTGTGTGGTACAGAAGTCTCAGAAGGGGAAGAGGGAAAGAAAGGGGCAACAAAGAGTATCTGGACATAATGGCTAAAAATCTGCCTTGCATTTATGAAATCCACAAATCTACAATCTAAAGTCTCTGATGAACTCTGAACAGGATAAAATCCTTAGGTCCACACATAGATATAATATCATCAAATTATAAAAAACAAAGCAAAGCCAGGTGTGGTAACACATGCCTGTAATCTCAGCACTCCCAGTGGTTGAGGCCAGAAGTTCACAAGTTCAAGCCCAGGATGGGAAACTTAGTGAGACCGTATGTCAATATAAAAAATAAAGAGAGGACTGGAGATGTATCTCAGTGCAAAGGCCCTGGGTTCAATCTTCAGTGTCCCCTCCTCAGCTTAGGGCCCCCAAAAAAGACAAAGCAAAGATTATTAAAAGCGGTAACAAAGAAGTAACTCATTATCACATACACATCTGCAAAAAATTGTCCTCAAAAAAATGAGGGAGAAATGAAGACATTCCGTGGTTTTAAAAAAGCTGAAGGAGTTTACTACCTCTAGAACTGCCACACAAGAAATGCCAAAGGAAGTCCTTCAGGTCAGAATGAAAGGAGCCTTGATAGTAACTAAATGTCGCATTAAGATTATAGAGATTGCCAGTAAAGGTAAATACATGGGCAAATGTAAAAGTCAACTTTATTGTAACTTTGCATTTTTACGCCACTTTTTATTTATAGCAAGATTTAATTTTAGTATATGTGCTGCTGAGGTGAGCACATATAGCAAGATTTAAAGACAAATACATTAAGATTATTATAAAAATGTTATTTATGACATTAGTAACAGAAGGGGGAAATTGAGCTGGACAAGAGTAGAATTTTTATTTTCAATGGAAATTAATTCATACCAATTGAAATTGATCTATTATAACTTTAGAATATCATATATAATTTCCATAGTGCCTGAGATTTCAAGAAATGGAGTAAAATCAAAATGATAGAAAAAGACAGTCTGTGCAAGTAGTAGGAAAAAGAAGCTCAATGGTCATACTACCAAACAGACAAGGAGATAGAAGGCTGGAACGATACTATAAACCAAGCATGTTTAACAGGTGTATACAGAACTATCCACCAAATGAGAGCATACTGTGTATTTTTCTCAGGTGCACATGGAATATTTTCAAATATAGACCAAATATAGGCTACAAAACAAATTTTATTTTAAGATGATTGCAATTGTGCAACACATCTTTTCCAATCACAATGGAATGAAACTAGAAATTCATAACAAGGAAAATTGGAAAATTTGCAAATATGTGACAATAGGAAAGTACATTTCTCCATGATTACAAGAGGGAGAAAGTACAGATAGGAATAGAAAATGTAGGTGGGTTTACTTGATCGGCAGTGGGTGAAGGCTCCTGAAAAGTATGGTGAAATAGAAATGCAACATAAATCCTGCATCTCTTTTTCTTCAAATCCAATTCTTGAAAAGATAAGGATGGAAAATTTAGGGTGCTTCACATGATTGACAGTGAGTCAAATAAGATACTTCTTTTTAATATTGAATTTTCTAAGGAAAACGTGAAGTCATCTATTGCAGTTGTAAAAGAAGCTGAGATGGTGTGGATGCTAGACGTGAAAGAAAAAGCCTTCAAAAGTTGTATCACAGAAGTAAGACTAGACTGAAGAATAGACTAGTATTGAAGGTAATTGGAATTTAGGATGTGATGCTTTGAGTCTAATAAGCTAAAACTCAATCTTAGGTGCTTTAGGTGCTTAATTCTGTGTGTCAAGGTCATTCTCTTAGCTGAATCATGACACCCTACACAAAGTATGACTCATTTATTACATATCATTATGTATATGTAAAACACTCTATGCAGCTTAAATATGAAGTATTTTACATTGCCCTATTTTTTATAGAACAAAAAGTTAAATTTTAAAATAAAAACATTTAAAACCTTACAAAGAACAGAAAATATGTTTTATCTATTTGAAATCATTTAGTTATTAATTAATTTAGCTAGGGTAATTTTGGCAGACAAAACAAAAAGATACCTATTGAAATATAGATTTCATATCACCATATAAAGGAAATCTCCTGGGAAAAAACAATTTATTTTTCTAGTCCTAAATGTCTAGCATGAAAAGTGTCATATAAATCTTCATCTAAGGGGCATTAGGTAATATACTGGGCAGTGTCTTCAACTATGATCTTCTGAAAGTACAGGACATCCTTCAAAAGGACATTTCTTATAATATCCTTCTATGAAAGCTGAGAGTATAAAGTTAAATCTCAACTCAGAAAAGACATTGCTTTGGAAAGTTAAGGTGTTATCGCCCTGGTAAATTTTGGTCCAGTGATTTACTCTAATCCAGGAATAGAATGTGGGCATCCTAACAGAGGGGGAATAATGGCAAATTTGCGCCTCCAATCCCTATTCTGAAATATTTCAGGTCTCATGCTAGTCTCGGGCGAGAGTTAATGTAAGATCAGTTTCTGTTTGATAGTCGCAGAGGAACCCGTACAAATGTTTGCTGGTCTTACTGTTCTTTATATGTGTTGTTCATTTTGCTTACTGTGCTATTTGCCTGTTGAATTGAAATTCCACTGGTGTTTTTATCAGTGGTATCAATAATCATATTTTTAGGATCATAATTTTTATTTAAAAATTTTAGTTCTGTTTTCAGTGGTTTGCATAGTTTCTTACATCTCTCTTAGGGTTTTAACTGTGCTTATTTTAATATATTGCTCTCTGAAACCTGTTTCCCGAGAGGAAGTTTGTGGTGGCAGTGGTGTCTCTCCTACCGCCCACCTGTGTGTGCTTTGGGTTTGAGTCCCCTCGTCTGTGTCGCAAAAGTCTCTCTCCAGTGGTAGTGCGGACATGCGGTGCACAGGGCCTCACGAACTGAAAGTACTTGGGCTTCATCTTTTGAGTATAGAAACGTTCCTTCCACCCTGGATATCAGGAGACTGATTTTCTTGATTGGTTCAGAAAGTGTAAGCGTCATAGCGGGCTTGGCTGCCGATTCTTCCACATGTCTTGTCCAGAATGGCACTCCAAGTGCACCCATTTTGCCGTGTCTCTGGGCAGTGGCTCAAGAGATGACTGAATTCTTCAGTCGCTCTCTGCTATCAGATGCTGGCTCTTGTCTTCTTTAATTCAGTCTCATCTACCTTCCATCTTTAAGAGGTTTCTTTTTAACTTCTCATAAACTATGACTTCCTCTTTCTTAAAGCGAATTTAACAAAACACAATTTCTTTTATACAATTTCTAGGTAGATGGGGCAGAAAAGAAAGAGGATTTTTGCCTCTTATGTAATATCTGCCATCTCGTTCAAATCCTCCATGATTTCTGTGGGGTTTAGAATATTAAGCAAATCAACACTTAATTAAATGACTACATGAAAGGAATACTTCTGGATGAGACATCCTCAGACCTGATTTTAAACATGACCAGATTTTACTTACAGAATAATGTAAAGGATTTATTCTATTGATTCATGAAGCTGAAAATGAACAAACCTAACATTTAAATTATGATTTTCTGTAGCTGCGATGTCTCTTTCATAGCTCATTGAATATTTTGTAGCATATAACTGCCAGCATGGAAAATCCTCATTCAGTGATTTTTATATGGATCTTTTTATTTAGAAAAATAGTCATCAACTGTTTTTATATTCAAACCTTCTGACAATTAAGTTTTATTTTTCAGATAATCTAAATTCCTTTTCTCTCCTACAGTACTCCTCATAACAATAATGCTTACAGTAATTTAACAGGGATTTTACATTTGTAAACTGTAACATGCTGTTAAGAGATGACACGCCATTTTAGTTTCACAGCCTGCAATCTCAAAATTTGATAAAGTTGTTTGATCAGTTCCACAGCTTCAGAAAAAGCTAGACAAGTACTTTCCTTTTACAGATAATGTGGAAATGCTTGTTGCAGTCAGCAGCAGCATTGCTAATAGCATGGGGTGGGGTCACATGGCCACGACGTGGATCAAGAGGCAACAGTGTTCACTCACTTCCTGTCTTCTCTTCCCGTGGATCAAGAGGCAACAGTGTTCACTCACTTCCTGTCTTCTCTTCCATGCTAGGTACTTAGTTTCACTCATTCTTTCCCTCACAAATCTTTCTCTACTGAGACTGTTTTAAATGTATAAACATTCACATACACATTAAGAAAAGTGATGGTCATCACTTTAATATCCCTCCCTCCCTCCCTTCCTCTCTTCCTTCCTTCCTCCTTTTTCATTCACTCTGTACTCCTTTCTCTCCCCCCCCCGTGTCTCATACAAGGGATCAGACCTGAATGCAGATTATTCATGAGACAGATATCATGTTAAACAGGAGTGTATGCCTTCAATATGAATAATGATCTCTAAAGAACAAAAAAGCACCGCTTTCAAACACAGGTGACCTAGTCAGCACTTTATAAATGACTAGGGGAACTCAGTTTCTTACTCTGGAAAATGGAATTGATAATATTAAATATTTGGTGAAGGGTTATTTGGATGTGGAACCGCATAAATTATATTCGAGATATTGGTACCTGATAATTGCATTTCCAATAGGAATTACAATTAAGACTCTTTCAATATGACATACTTTGGATCATTTTAATTTC
Organism: Hystrix cristata; assembly: GCA_004026905.1. Classification (NCBI taxonomy): domain Eukaryota; kingdom Metazoa; phylum Chordata; class Mammalia; order Rodentia; family Hystricidae; genus Hystrix; species Hystrix cristata. The sequence continues at coordinate 19,608 of PVJO010004921.1, forward strand.
CTTTGTGATCACAGAGAATGATAATTCTTCAGGGGATTTGACTCCAATTTTCACATTACAAAAGAAAAGTATGGATAATGGAATGTTGCCGAGATGAGGAAGGCTGGATCTCCAATCTCTTATTCCCCTCTTTCCTATTTCTGCAGTGGGGATGCCACCTGTGCTCTGCTCATTATAAAACTTTTAGCAAGAAGCTAATGAAATGCAAAGCTTTCTGTAAGACCAGCACTAGCCTTCCTATCAAATCATCTGAAATATTTATTTGCCCTCTTGAATAATTGATAGGGGCATCAGCTCTCCCGGTCAATTGATTTATTAAGGGACTGTTTGGAATTAAACAGCTTAAAGATATTAGATTTAGCAGTGATCTTGCTTGTTAGCATATTCATTTACCTACGGGAGCCCCCATTAGATATTGTTAATACATGACGTTTCCAGTCACGGCCTGGATCTCCTCAAATTGCATTAACGCCAGGCTGTTTAGCCACAGAATAACAGGTTTGATTGAGTGCTTGGGTTTGGTGTAATTAGATTTTCCTAGAAAAGGGGGGACTACTTTAATGCCATGTGCATTAAACGAGATATGTCATCAGCATTACTGTAATTGGCAAACAGGAGCACTGGAGACCTGGCTGCGTGTCGATGTTTGTGTTTATGGCTCACCCGCCCATTCGCATAGATGGCACATAATAGCCATGCTTACTTACATATGCATGACCCCGAAGGGTAAAAGAAAAAGAAACTGACCTCTTTAATAAGCATCTCTTTTGAAAAAGGTGGAAAATTCTATCCTGAGTAATGGGATCAATTTTTCGTTTGTTAAAACTGCCAATTATTTCTCTTACTGAAAAGGTCATGTGACTGGTTAATCAATGATGAAAATAGTAAATGAATATATGTGGGTATAGTCATGCCTTTGATTTGCATTTCTCTAAGACCATTTGCTTCCATTTCCAACTGCTATTCTGATTCAGGCCACAACCATATGCTGAGGAAAACAGAGTTTTCTTTCTCCAGTGCTTTCCCTGGGCATTACATCTTCTTATTAACACAGGTGCCTGTAGAAAGTAAAATAATTTCTAGTGATTTTTCTTTTAGAGATGAGTCATTCTCTGTGCAAATAAGCACTAACTTTGCACACTAAAGCACAGTGCAATCCCACATAGCAGTCCGTGTAGTGGAAACTAGTTTAGCAGTGTGAATGAGTTGGTGACACAGAAACAGGGTAGAAAGTCAACTTTTCTTTCTTATCTTCATTTTTTTTAACCTTCTCTCATCTCTAAAGGGTCATAGGGCTATATCTTAGTTGTCCACAACTTAAACTAGGAAGCCTTACTCAGTTCTACCCTTCCTCTTTCTCTGAATTGCATTTTTAATTTTAAAATTATAAAGAAATGCATTGGTCTTCTTCAATTCCTTAAGACTTCATTCACAACAAACCTAGGAAAACATTATTTCATTTTACATTACACGTGCATTCAGAGTTGGTAATCAAACTTGTGCATTACTTTGTCATTGAGAAGGTGCAGTGTACCCGTAAGTTCTGTTGTTTACTGCAGTCACATCCACATTTAGTTAAAGCATTTTGGGCTCAGGTAGCTCAAGTACTTGGCTGAGCTCACACAACCAACAGGAGTAGAGTCAGGATTCAAATCATTTTGACATGCCGGCCTTTTCCCCTGCCTCTTCGATGACACTGACAACTATCAGGTATTTTTGGCAAAAAAATTTCCTTGATGTAAAAGAAGTTCTCAGAGGGGGATCATTTTGCTGATTGTATAGGCTGAATAAACAGACGTCCCCCTTGCTGGTGTATAAAATTGATTTGTTTTAAGGTGGGAGGGAGTTTAGAGAAGAGATAATTGCAGTTCTCATGACTCAGGTTTGATCTGGGGGGTGGGACAGAGACTGGGAATTAAAAAGCTTAGGAAATGGCCTGGTGTCCTTTTACCTGAGTATAGGGAATTTCAACTCTCTTAGTTGAGGAGCTGTGGCAACATCAGATGTCTAGAGAGGGTCCACCTTATTCACAGTTTCACCCCATTTTTACTTGTAACGGGACAGACTCATGGTGATGAAAGAAATTCCCTCTCCTTATCCCTAATGTCTGATTATAGGCACTCTCTGAGAAAGGAAGAGTTTGGCACAAAAGCCTGTGATTCAAGTCTGTTGACCACTTGTAGGACTGACGTGATCCTACTCGGCTGTAGACAGAGTTAATGTAAAACTTTTTCTGTACAAGACATTTCTCCTATCTTTGTGATGGCATCCTTTATCTTAAAAGCAATATAATTTTTCATTTTTTAAAAACTTTTTATAAATTTTATCAGTGATTACCCTCAAACAAAGGTAAAATCAAATATGACTAAAGAGTATTTGAGACTCTTTTTCACTAAATTGTCACTTTTCGGTAGTTTCAGCATTATTTACCATTTCTCAAGCATATAGTCTTAATGGGACACATTGTCTCTAATAGTGGTTGCATAGTGTGTTTGTCTGTTAACACAGAGATTACTAAAGATGCTACTTGCTGGAAAGGCAGCTTTTTGGGGATTAGAACTCAGAGGTGACATAATTTACTTCTTTTACTTAAAGAATACATAGTACATATAAAAATACTATTATTATCTTTAAAGGAAAGCTACTATTTTCAATAGTAAGACTATAAACTAGCTTCCAAATGTGGATAATAGAACAGGCAGCCGTGATCTATGCTGCGTGTTGCTGAGTATAGTTCATAGCGTCATAAGGGAGCTATTTTTAAGAATAGCATTTACTTATAATGATTCTGCAATGCTTCTTTTATGTAAATATCGAACTACTTCTTTAATTCCCTAGAAAGATTATTGTTTCTTGTGGAACCCATGGTTGGCTGCATGGGAATTTAACTAGAGCAAGTCCCTGGCCACCAGTTTTACCCTGGGTCCTGGACGCAGTTTGGGGCAGGGCGGATTAGTGTAAGCCCCCAGGAGTCTCGGAGCAGAGCAGAATGGAGACATCCTCGCCCTTTTCCGATGGCTTGTGGTGCATTCAGACGGCAAGTTGTCAGGTGCCAGTCCGGGTATGTAGCATGTCCTCTGAGGTTGCAGTTGCAGTCCACCGAGTGTTAGGGTGGAAGCAGGGGCTTGTTCCATGGGGAAGGGCATCTAGTTCCAGCGTAGGACACTTCCAGTTTGTCAGCTAAGTCCCAAGTTTTCATTTTTCACTGAGTCCTGCAAATTAAGTGGCCAGCCCTCAGCAGGCACACAGAAAGGCTCAATATGAAGGCTGTCATCAAACATTAAATAGAATCATAGCCTGGGTGATAATGGATGTTCTACCCACCACTCCCCCCATGGACATAAACAATTTAGACTGAGCAGTGAGAAAAATTTATAATGGCTTAGCAATTTGCCTACACGTGTGGCAGTCCCCGTTGTGGTTTGGATGTGGACTGTTCCCCAAGACTCTGATGAGCACAGAATCGGGCTTCTGGAGGGTGGTCGGCTCACGAGGTTTCGGTTCTCATGCGTGGGTTCACCCACTGGTGAGTTCAGGGCCCGAGTGAGCTGCTGGCAGCCTGAGGTCGGTCAGAAGTGGGCCACTGGCTGTGTGGTCTGGAAGGGTCCATCTCTCTCCGGGCTCCGCCCCTTGTTCTCTGCCGCCTGGTGACTAAGCTGTGAGCAGCTTTCCTCTGTCGGACCCTTCCGCCACGTCCTTCCTGCCTTGGAGCCAGCTGACTGTGCGCTGAATCCTCTAAAAGCCGTGAGCCAAAATAAACCTCTCCTCTTTTAGGTTGTCCTTTAAAACAGGGAGTTGATTAAAGGCTCATCGAGCTCCTCAGAAATAGAGGCTTGGCGAGTAATTTAGCTACCTTTCTAGAGCTCTGAGTTCTCATAACCAAAGTGGAGATGAAAATTGTTGTTAATAACCAAGGGGATCTTTAACATGTATGTGAATATCACAGATTTTTATCGTTATTATTATATCACACTGGCAATTCGGAACCAAAAAAAAAAAAAAAATCAGGGTCTCTGCCTCAATTTAGGTCTTCAGGGTCCACACAGCCCCTGAAAGTAGTGCATCTGGAGACCCACCAGTGTCCTGAAATTTGCTTCACTTTCTTCCACACCTTGAGCACTCTCCTTTATCTGCTCTTCCTCCTGCCCTATCTGGTTAGCAGCATTAATGTCACCATGATCGATGATCAACATTCCCGTAGGGACCACAGATAAAGGTGCCATATGCCCCTCAAGTTTCAGTTCTTTCCATAACAATGTGAGTTATTCTCCCTAAGCTACAGTTAGAGCCATTTGGGAAAGAAACTACACAGATATTTGGCAATTTTCTCTGATATCTCTCATCTTACCTATGTGAGAAATTAAGTCTGAAGGCTTTAAATCTTTTATCCTTTTGATTAAGAAGTCCTACTTCCTGGGGGCTGGGGATTTAGCTAAGTGGTTAGAGTGTTTGCCTTTCACGCACAAGGTCCTGAGATTGCTCCCCAGCACTAAAAAAAAAAAAAAAAAAAAAAGTCCTACTTCTTTCACTCTTTCACTCCTTATAAGTAAACTTGACTCATCTTGCTCCAAATATGAATCAGATGGGGTGGTCTAAGACTAGACAATCCCTTCTCAGAGTCTGACAGGGGGCAGTGACTTCCAGTGAGTCCCCTGGACCTGGGTCCACACTTTAATTCATGGTCAGCTTGTCAGCTGCCGCGAGCCCCAGATTCCATATCCGTGGAGTTCATTGCTTTCTGCTTCTTTCCTGCTGTGTGACCCTGCACTCAGAAGACCTCATTCTGCTTGTTTCTGACCATTTCTCCAAGTTGTCAGAGTCTGTTTGAATTATATTCCTGTGTTCTGGAGTTGCAGGCAGCCTTCGTTGGGTTCAGAGCACAAACACAATGAAGACATGAAAACATTTCTCTGATGAAAACTGCAAAATATTTCAGATGATCTGTTTCAGATATTAGAAAAATTTAACAATCAAGAAACTCTACATACAAATATATAGAAGCATTTCTATATCTTTAAATAGGTAGCTAGAAGGAAAGATGTGTATGGATACTTGGCGTGCGTGGTGTGAGATTTATTCTTCTGACTTAAGAAAGCAATTTGAAAAAGTGACATGTTTCTGCTAAACAGTACACATCAAGGCTTGTTATGCTGCTTCTGATTTATCCCACCTATTCGAGGGATTTAGATTATGTTATACACATTACCCAGTCTGACAAATAAGGAGCGGATGTTGAATTGAATAAAATAATGTTTACATTCATAGCTTGGTGTTTTATTTAGAAATGCAATCCTCATCACACATCCAATAAAAAAAGGTGAGGGAGATGAATTTCCTCAAATTTTTCATTTTATTTTTCAGGAGAACGCAGTCTCTCCCTCTTGGGGAAAGTGCATTCTTCTTTCTCCCTGACTCTTCGCCCAAGTCCCTCTTGATCTCAACTTGGAGCCTCCTGACGTTTTGTTCTGTCTGTGTAAGGGGGAGTGAGGTGCAGCCATGTGTCTGTGGTGGCGACAGCAGTCAGCAGTGCCAGAGCCTTAATCACTGTTTACTGATTTAGTCTATTTTACTAGCAGGCAGCGCTTTTCCGGAGAGCTGTTTTCCTGGCGGGGTGCAAGCGCTGCTTGCAGGGGCAAAAGTGCGTGTCTCCAGGCTGTCATGCTCGCCATCACTGGCACTGTCTTGCCACCTCTGGCAGGGCCAGGGCGCAAGGCAATAGGCCTGCGTGTCGCCTCGGCCTCCGAAGGTGCTCATCGGGTGGCGGTGTTAATGAGAACTGGATAAAAAGCAGGAAGCGGGGCACAAAGGACCCGCACGGGCATCCAGACAGTACCTATGGCAGACAGAGCCAATGCACTTCACACTGCGTCTCTGCTCGTGTGGTGAAAACAACCAAAAATGGCAGATGGAGGACTGTAACTTTCCCTCTGATGATAGACTTGGTTTTTGTTCGGTTGGTTGGTTTACTTATACCGCTGTTACTGTTGTTGCTTCCATTTCTCCTTGCTCTTTCTTACAATTGTGTCTGTGCTGCCCTTAAAATTACAGATGAGACCTGAAAAAGAAACAGGGCCAGTGAGGAATTGCTTGTTTCTTCAACAGTTGTGCTGTCGCCTTCAGTAATCTCCTTCCCAAACCGTCTACTTTTCATGGTTAATACCTGAACGCCTCTTCTGATTGGCAATTCCAGATAATCACAGGAACGGGCAGCCTGACACCCAGACTAAAGGGAACTGGGAGTACGGGCTTTGGGAAAGCTCAGCTGGTATTTGTGTGGGGATGTGTCCAAAACTGTCCCAGGGATCTCCTAGGGGACCACGCTGAATCCCCTTCACAAGGTTGCAGTTCATTCTGTTCAGAAATGCTTAGAATCTGCTCAGGTTGAGAGGATAAACCAGCGGTGAGATGGAAGAGTTTTCCCTGGTCCCGAGACTCAGAAATTTCAAGGGCATGGATGTAAACTAGGGATGCGAACCACCAGGGCTCTGACTAAAGGGAGGTACGTCTGCTCCACAAGGCTCCACTCACAGTGATCCCCAAAAAGAAAATGCCCCTTCCCTCCTGGGCTACTCAGCCTTCTGCTGCACAGCTCAGGTGCTTTAGGCTGTGCTCTATGCATTTATTTATTCAGAGGAATATCTCATCTTGCCCAAATAAAATGCTGAACATTAGGTTGAAAAGCCATCGTGCTTTGCGGCTATGACGGATGAGGACCCTTGGTGCTTGGCCCCTTCCTGGGACAACCTCTGTTCTCTCGCTGCTCAGCGACCTTCTGTCCTAATCTCTGAGCTTCCCCATCATGTCCAGTCCAGAGTCGTCATCCTCCTCCTCCCACTGCAGGACCTAACGGGCACAGAGTGCAGTCAAACCATTTCTTCTTTACAGGGAATGGTCTCTTTGGCCACTGAAGAAATTTTTCTACAATCTTTCTATTACCCATAGATGCATAGGAATCAGAGAGGTTTGAGAATGGTGTAAATCTCTACAAAGCATCTTGAAAACATCCCTTGCATATTTTGCTTGCTATCTGAGAACACTCCATCCATTTTTAAACCATGAGTCTACAAAAGCATGCTGCTTCTAGATCATTAGGCTATATAAGGAACTCTGCTAGTGAAGTATGCTTTTTTAATGTCAGTAGAAGGCCCTCTGACCTCTGTATGGTTGTTATGAATATTAATGATAATATAAATGAAATATACCTACTGCCTTTATAAGTAGCCATCAAGTGATGCTGTTTTTAAGGACAAAGGTTTGGAAAATCAGAGAAACATCTGGTGAACCAAGGCCTTTAGTCTTGCGTTAACCCTACTACTCACTGATTTTACATGATTTAATATGTGCTAATATCAAGTGCAGTTGAGCATGCCCCGGGTCTACATAGTTAGCACTTTTAGATCACAAAGGTAGACACTGGAATGCTGTTTCCTGCTCTCTGTCATCGCTTGTAGGTAATGGATACTGAATAAAGGGCTCGGTGCTTCACCAGAGGCATTTTTTTAGAGATGTTAACTGCTTTGCTAAAAAGTCAAAGCAAAGCTGATCTAAAACAAATTGGAAGCATCTCTCGAAAGTATATACATATATATGATCTTTCTCGACAGTGATGATTTGGGATTTTTGCAGAACTGAATTATTACAAGTGTGTTCACATCTCTCCGAATCCCTAAACACTGTCTCAAGTTTAAAGTTTTGATTTTCTCTTTTAGTACTTAAAGTAGAAGAGAGGTGGGGAGAGAGAGAAAGAGAGAGGGAGAAAGAGAAATAGAGAGAGAGATTGTGCCAAAGAAAGAGAAGAAAAAACTGAACTAGAAAAAGAATGGAAGCAAAGAGATCACCTTTAATGCTTTTCTTTTCTCTTTCTTTCAAATGACACAATAGAATTTTTTTTCCTAAAGTTGTATTAGGGATTCACTTAAGCAGAAATGAACTGTAATATGCAAATAGTTCTAATTGGACTGCTAATAGAGCGTGTCTCTGTTGTTTTTTTGTAGGGAGTTTTATGCCTATGTAATCAGTGCAGACAGCCGTTAAGTAAATGAAGAGGCAACTAACAATGTCAGAAAAGAGACCGGGCGGTTCCGGCTGACACTACCCTAATCTTCCAGGACCCATTAAATGGCAGTTTCAACGCATTACCTACCATAACATCCTTGAATATCACTGATTTTATTTGCAGTATCAAACATTCCATTTCATGCCCCATTAACAGTGGGAGCCTGAGCTTTTTGACGCAGCTAAACATTTTACTAACTACCTGGACTAAGTAACCAATTAACTTTTGGAGACAATACGGCCAATTAAGCGCGAAAAGGTAAGGCTGTCATCCCCCACGAAAATTGAATTTCCTTTTCCTGATGGCATTTATTGTCGCTGCTCAATTGTTAATGGGGATTCGGTCCCTATTAAAGTATGAAGGCAAAGCCGAATGGAAAAGTTCAGGGGACTTGGTTCCTAAAGAGTAGGTCACAAAGTGTCCCAATTGGCCACTAATTCAGTTAACTTTTCTTCATGCCAGATTACTTATTGGATGCGACTGTAGCAACGCTCTAATATGACATTCCGTGATAGTACATTGCACAATCTGGTAGCTTCTGAGGAACCCATAGGCCCAGGGCTGTAGTTTAGGACCTTATATGGGAGGCTTGGAAAAAAACATTTTTTTTTGACAGCAGAAAGATCAGCGTCTGACACAATATTGCTGTGTTTATCACTGGCGTGGACCCTCTTAAAAAAAGAAAAAAAAAAAAACCTGTGGATGGAGAGGTGTGTTCCAAATTAACCCCCTGTGGTTTGGGAAGTCATTTTCTAAATGGCAGACAAGGTCTCGGGTGACGATTCGACTCCGTGGATTTAACTCCAGTTGACTGGGATGGAGCACACGTAATGAACCTGGATATCACATTTTGAAAGCTTGAGGCAAATTTTCTCCCCTTGGTAGGAGTCTTTCATCTTTAGAGGTATAGAAGAAAATTTGTCCTGCAGGGCATCTTCCACAGGCCGTGTATGAGTGAAAATCATGAAGCTTATTTAGAATCATACCCCAAATGTTGAACACAGATTCATATATGTTTTTTTTTAAAAAGATTGAAAAAAAAAAAAAAGAAAAATCACATAGCATTGGCTCTGTGAAAACTTAACTATTCTAAATGTGAAGAGAAGTCAAAGATTTTGTGAAATGGAAAAAGAATAGAATTTGGTGCTGATTACCTGAACTTGACTTTGTTACAAAATGGTAAGGCTTCCATATTCAATATTGTCAAATCAGTCCTGGAACAATATGATTTTTTGGCATTTATCAAAACCTGTTCATATACATTTAAAACCTGACTTGGGCCTGAAAACTCATGAAGCAATGATCTAAACTGTATTTAGAATTATTAATTTCCTGTATTGTTTTAATGGTAAAAGTGTTTGGTACCCACAGAACAGCTGTCAAATTGCCATGGGGGAAAAATCCATATGTTTCACTGTTACGTTAGCGCCCTGTGTTCATAACTTTTTAATGTTGTTTCTACTAGATTCTATGGTGACGGAAAGCAAAGCGCCAAAGGGATTAATGTTATATCTTTTCAAATATAAGTGCCTTTGAAGAATTTGATAAGAATTGTTACTTCCAAAGAAGATTTAAAATAAGAAACAGCTCCCCTATGTTAGTATGGATCAATTAATAACATGAATAGAAATGCTGTTTGAAAGTTTCCTTGGATTTTAATATCTTTTCTCAAGAGACACAGTTTTCTCCACAGAAGTGATTGCTGTGAGCTATTATTTTAGCAATTTTCCCGTGGCAGTGGATGATTTAAAAATGATTACAATAGTTTGAACTTCCTGTTATTTAAGATAGAGGAGTAAAGCCAGATCACAAATGCTTCCCCCTCCCACTCCTCAACTTTGCTCCATGAGAATAAGGAGAACAAAAAAGTAATGATGAAATTACATCAACAGCACTCAAACAGTGGAGAGGGCTGGTGGCCAGAGCTTCCAGCATCGCATCCCATTAAGGCACATGAGATTCTCAAGTCTCTCAGCCCTCAACAGAGCCAGGAGAGGGTCCGCTGAGAGGAGGTGGAGGGGCCGGCTGGGTGATGCCAGTGCTGTTTCTCCAGCCCTCTGCACCAGAAAAAGAGAAGCCAAGAGTGCCTTTGAGTTAATGAGGAGTGAGAAATAGAGGTGAAATGAAATCTGTACTATCACAGATGCAGAAATATATCTGATCCTACACTGTATCCCCAACTAGAGTAAGATGCATTCTGAAAAGCCAACCCTGACAATAATAAGAGATAGGACAGATACCAGATGCATCCACCAAGGTTGCAAACAAGCTCTATCCTCAAGACACGGGCTACACAAACTTTACTCTTTGAAAAGGTCATAGAAGGTGTGTGAGGTGAGAAAAGAAGACACTGATTCTATGCAAGACAGGAATAAAAATATCCCAGGGCACTAATCAATAAGTAAAGCACTTAGAAGAAGGAGTAGGTGAGTATTTTATTTTGCTTATTTTATTGCATAGTGTTTTTAAACACAAGGCCTTCATACTAAACTATATATCCAGGTTTTTGTCTTTTTTTTAAGAATTTTTATTTTGAGGCAGGATTTTCCTAAATTACTAAGTTGCCCAAGTCCTAGACTTGAACTTGCAGTCCTCATGTTTCAGCATCCCAGAGTGCTGTGCTTACAGGCGTTTGCCTCCACAATCCCCTGGCTTAGGTGAATTCTTTTAATCATATTGGAATGGACAGATCTTGCTAACAAACACAAAATGCATTTATTTTAAGAACATGCTAGATATACTTGACTAAAAGTATTCTGGATAACAACAACAACAAGAAGTACTAATTTTTACAAGTCTAACGATAAAGTCAACCTGGGAAAAATTAGTTCATCACTTGACCAAGATGCATTATTTTTTAGCGAATAAAAGTTCTGATAAGTCAATAAAATATAGGACACTAGAAATTTACAAAGGTATCAGTAAAAATGGCTAATGAATACATTTGGTTTCTCTGTTTTATTCACAATTTTAAAAAGTGCAAATAAAGATAACAGCAGGTTACCATTTTACATTTCTCTGCCAAAACTAATGCCAAGGTGGATTTCTCTCCAGAACCTGAACAGCAGGAGCTGGCTGCTGTCTCCTCCACACTTTCTGGCAAGCAATTTGCTGATGCAACTCTATTTCAAAATAAATACTCAGCTGGCAGTTTTGCAAATTACACGCACACACACACACACACCTTCCATATATAATTTGTACGAATGTTTTCTATACATACATACATACGTATATATGATTGCAAAAAAAATCTTAAAATATTTTGGCAACAACCAAAGTGTCTGTAAATAAAGGCATGTTAAATTATGATAAACTCCATTGAACAGAAAAATTAGATATTTTTGAGTAACAAAATCAAGTGTGCCCTGATATAGGTATCTATATGATTTCTTTTTCTGATGCATACATGATAATCTTCATTCGATTTGCCATAAATATACACACATATTTCATATGTATTTCATTGTGCATAAATACAGACACACCAACACATACCTACCTGTATGTATTATATAATTTAATGCATTCTTGAATGTTTAGGGCTTGTGCAGTAAATTGTAGGGGTTGAGGTATGCTAATTGCATTTATGGATTTAGCACAAAATACTTTCACTGAGAGGGAGAATCCACCTTATGTTTTGTATATTGTGAGTTTTAAAATTATGTGTATGCATGCTTTTATATTATAAATTAATACCAGCACTACCAATGAAACCATTAAGCTTATGGAGACATTTGGCATATTTGCGCATTTTCTTCTTTATAACTCTTACTATGAACAATTAAAACTACTTTTTATAAAAATAGTAGCTTTTTCTGGCTACTTATGCCCTTTCCTGCTGTGGTAGCCTGAGACAATCATTCCTGTAGATATTCTGGGAAAACGTATTTATGTCAAAACACAAACATGGCCCTTCCTCTAAGAAACCCGCACTTTAGGAAGGGGTATATATTCTAGTGAAGTGTACAAATGGTAATAGCGGAATGTGATTAATGACCCTTTAAGGGCACTTGAAAGAATGCTATGACAAGATATAAATGAGATGCCTAATCATGTTTGGGCTTGAGTTAATATTTAACTATTTGAAACAATATTTTCTGATTAATAAACCAATTTAGTATTCACTTGCCAAATTTAAAATGATGCGGACAAATGAAGAAATGCCCAGGTTTGAACAATTTTATCTCTCGCTTTTGCTTGAACATTTTAAAAGGGAACATAAGTGCTGAACACTGAGGAAAATCTCAGTAGTGTGTGACTACCACAGTGATATCATTTTGAAGCATTTATCATGAATATTTCCTCATGGCAGTAAATCATCTTTGAAAGTATAATACACACAATTCAGTGATGTAACTTATTTGAGTAGTTCATCGTTGCAGAACAATCAGCTGGAACTTTATTTTTTTCACATATATGAGATATATGTTTTAATCGTGGTTCGGGTAAGATCTTCAAATTACAGGCTTACATAAGATGCTCCTTTTATAAATACCTGATGTGTAGATTACTAGTGAGGCTGTACCATTTCCTGAGAAGGGAAGTAATGAGTTGGAAGTGGGCGTATGTGGCATTGGAACACACAATGTACTGACAGTCCCGAGTTTTGGTCCATGCTCTAAGCTGTGACTTCAGAACAAGCCTTCCCTGCTGGGACATCTGAGTTTCTTTTATATACTTCAAGTGGGAAAAGCTGCATTATGAAAATAATACAACAAACTGCTGTTGAACCTGAATGTTTCAAAATACTAGCTTATAGTTTGTTTGTCTTAAGGGACCATACACGGATGAAGGGGAGATGGGTCTGAAAGGCTGCTGGGCTACAAGCTTACAGTGGGGCAGCTCACAGTGAACACAGTGGGCATGAAAGGCAAGAGCAGTGCAGCGATGCCCAGGTGGCATCAGTGATTGGAGACATAGGTCCTAAAACACGGGCGTGAAGAAAAGGGTCAGAGGGGATGCCAGAGCTTCAAGGCTGGGCAGTTTTATGACAAGATCTTGACAGATACAGATAAATGAAAAGGGGGAGAGAAGTTGAATTAGTAATGACAAATGTGAGGTTAACTGCTTATTCAGGTAAGTTGATGAGTTACAATTTGCTGTAAGATGCTGTTGATTCATTAAGATTTTTCAACACTAAAGGAAAAGAAATGTGACTATTGCGATTGAAGAAACAATAGGACAATGTATCTGGCATTTTAGAGGCCTAACAGCTGGCTTCTAGTCTCCATCAGGAGTAAAAGGCTGAGCCTGAAGCAAGTCCATAGCGAAGACATGACTCACCAAGAGTGGGAAGGAAGAGTTGTGAACATACCAAGAACTGAGAACTGCATTTCTAGCTGAGGTCTTTAGAGCGAAGAATGGATTCTAAAATACTCCAAAGTTTCAAGAATCAGGTTAGAGCTATAGGATCACAGACAAAATGGAGGAAATGGAAGGAGAGACTGGGACATTTTTTGCTATGGGTTTCAATTCATTCAAAGTCACTGAGATTGCAATAATGAGGTTCATTTAAGACCCGGGACTTGCTAAAATGATATGGTTAAAGCCATAAAACATTAAAATTGTACTTGCCACAACAGAACCCGTTTGGGCTATTATTAATCTAATCTCATAAGTGCACATAATACTCAAGCAAGCAAACCAAAGCTTTGAATTTGGTTTACACTAATAGTAAGAATATCTCATGGGCTTTTCACCAGGATTCTCTGTACCATTAAGCAATTACTAGTGGCTAGAACACTGGCCCGCATGTTGCTATTTCTGGTTAGGGGATTTTCTTGCCTGCCTTACTAAATCTTCCAATTAAATGCAATAGTAGTACATTTATTTCAGTTCTCCATTCACAATGCACAGTACAACATATTATTGCTTTAAGTAAGCAGCTTTAGGAGCTGCTGAACCACACACATTGCACTGCTGATTTGTGACATTCTGCCAGTAAGAGAGGGTGCCACTGTGGAACAAGCAAGGGTAAGACCTAGAAAACAGAAGTCCTTTACTGATGTTATAGCGACATCTTCATGGTCAAAGTTACTGCACCCAGTTACACCTTCATACTATTTCCTTTTATTTAACTCTGTTAGTTTCATCAAATGTTATATTTAAATTTGTTATATTTAAAACTTTTTGAAATTCAAATCCCAAGTAGGGACAAAATAACACAGCTAAAATCTCTTCTATAAAGCTTATTAGAAATAAATTTTTCTAAATAAAATCAGGAGATAATTACTTAACTATAGATTATAATAACATTTTATTATTATGTTTATGTGGAAACGAAAGTAGGAATATGACTCTGTTTTTTAAAATCCAAAAGATTCATTCCTAAAAATAATATATTTAATGGTAGAACAAATTCTTGTATCAGTTTCCATTATTTAAAATAATGATCTTTTTTCCATATAATGATGATGATAGGATCAATATATTTCCTTCAAATCTCAGAGAGCCAAGATATTATTTCCAAAATACAGAACAGTGACTAACCTTGAAAGCTATTGAAAAAATAGCTTTCTAATATTGTAATTCTAATATCTACTAGGTTTATAATCCTGGTACATTTATTTATCTTGTCAATGCCTCCAGTTTATCAATAAAAAAAGGACAATAGTAGTACCTAAGTTATTGTGAGAATTAAATGAGAACCTATATTAAAGAACTTAGCACTTTTGCATAATGATTTATGAGCAAGAACATTTTTATAAATCCTAGGGACTATACTAATGGTACAGAATAATGAATATATAAATGTTTGAAAGGGTTTAGAGAAGTCATAGGTGACGGTATATCCTGATTTTTTTTTTTTTTTACTAGAATGGAATCAAGGATCTGTGGGATCTGTGAATTTTAATGTTATATTATCTTGGAAGTTACAAGCATACCTGAGGAAGTGCCTCATGGTGCTACAACCTGAGGTGAATTGAATTTGAAGACACATTTATAAGTCAGAATGTCATAACTTAGTTAATTGTATAAAGATTTAGTCACCAAACTTGAACTAGGCAAGCATATGCTTTATTTATATCTGAAAAAACACCCTCCTGTCCCTATCTTAGTAGTACACTTACAGCTTTAGAATGACTCTAAAACTCTTCTTCCTTTAAATGGATAGAAATAATTTTTCTACCTGACTTTTAACTTGACAACCTAACAATTCTAAGAGTGCCAGGATTATATTTGTGGTATCTTTTACTTTATGATAATGTAAGTGATTTATTGCTTGTTAAAAAGCACATATAACCCCCATTCTTTATTGTTTCACATTTAAAAGCTCCAAAATTTCATATCAGGGTACCATTTTCTGTATTATTTTAGCTATGTGTAAGAATGCAGGGGAGGAAGGATCATGGAACAAAAACCTTCTTAGTATGCAAATAGTCTTTCTTGTAGTTAACTATATTATTCAGACACACCAAATTGAAAATTAACCATCATTAATTTGTATTTTTGCTCTCTTTTCTTCCTAGGTAAAATTTAGTATTGGAAAACTTAAAGTTTTAGTGGCTGTGAGGGTTTAGATCCCCTAACAGTCCCTTAGCTGATGACTTGGTTGCCAGCCTATAGCACTATTAGAAGGTCATGCCTTTAGGAGGTGGGGCCTAATTAAAGGAAGTTAGGTCATTGGTGGCATGCCATTGGGGCCAGTGGGGTCCTGGGCCCTTAATGTCTCTTTGTTTTCTGGCCCCCATGAGGTGAGCAGTTTTGTTTCACCATGTGCTCCAGCCCTAATCCTCTGCCTCACCACAGGTCCAATCACAATGGAGCCAGCTAACCATGGACTGAACCCTCTGAAACTATGAGCTGCTATGAACCTTTCCTCCTAGTGGTTTTTTTTTTTTTTTTTTAAGGTATTTAGTCACAGTGATGCAAAGCTAATACATGGGCTTTCTCTTTGCTCTACAACTAGGTTTTTATTTTGTTCTATTTTTTTATTTAACCTTTGACATTAAAAATAAGCACATGCTATATTGGGCTTGCTTTTTCAAGGAAAGTGTAATATCCAGTGATAAGAATTTTGGGGATTTAATATAAGAAGAACTATTTCCCTGTATGAAATTTCATAACTATATCTTCCCACTCCTTTCACCAACTAAAAACCTTATTTTTTCCCTCAGAGCCTGTCCAGAATGGGAAAATGCAGAGCCTGAGCCCCAGCCCACAAAAGCATTAGGCATTGACCTTGTGGCTTCCTAATAGATCCACAAAGTGCTTTGTGCCTGGAAATCATCTGATGAGTAGTTCAATGGTATTGTATATCTTGTTAGAGCTGCAGAAGTGCCACAAAATGAACTAAAATCTCCCTGCAGAATTGCTGTATCATATGCTGAAAACACTGTGAACTTTCAACAAATTCATGTTACAATCCTGGGTAGCCATGGTTAAATCTGTACAGGGGTTAAGTGAGAAATATGGGTCTGCTGTTAAGTGTCTTTTGAGAGTGACAAAGCTCTGGGCATAAAGGCTGAGAGAGAAGGGATTCCCTCTCAGCCCTCTCCAGTTGTATCACAGGCGGAAGAAATAATTTGAAGGGGCTCAGACATGGACTTCCCTGGAGCTTTACAGCCTCAGGCAGGACCACTGACCCCTCCACCTTGGCTTCACAGTTTTGTAAAACGAGGGCTTTCCTATATTATGGAGTTTATCGTGATGACTGAACAGCTTAGAAAGAGGAGAGGTTTTTTTGTTTTTGTTTTTATTTTTATTTCCCACTATAGAGTCTCCTATATATTTAGCTACCTAGCTAGTCCATCTACTATCTATATGTTTAATTTATCCATTTGTCATTGATGTATTTATTACCCATCATCTATGTGTTTATTTACCTATCTACTTATCTACCCTAAAGATTTCTTTCCTGATCTTGAATTTTAATTATTGTCTCTCTCCCCCACCTTTCTCTCCCCCTTTCATCTTGAGGGATTATGATACTTTGGATTCCATCATACCATGAAGAGAATCATTCCTCCACATATCTATCTTAACACTGAAAAAGCTACTTTATTGAGGCTGCAAGTACACATTTTCATATATTTCCATGTACACATAACCATATAACCAGCATCACAGTTAGCATACTAAATATGTCCATTACCCACAGTGGTTTACTTTTACTCCTTTGAGCTTCCACCTTTCACTCTCCTTGCCCAATGCTTAGCCTCAAGAAAGTATGGATTTGCTTTCTCTCACTCTCCCAGGGATTTAAAGAAATAAAATCATTCAATATTCAGGCTCTTTTCTCTGGATCATTTCACTCAACACACTTATTGTGAGGTTTATCCATATTGTTGCATGTATTGATAGTACATTATTTTTCATAGTTGAGTATTAATTCATTTTATTGATAAATCAAAACACACTAACACAATTCTGTCTAGGTAGGAATTGGGATTGTTTCCAGGTTTGGGCCATTATAAATAAGGCCATTATAAACATTTATGTATGTCTTTTTGTGGACATATATATTTATTTCTCTTGACTAAATATCTAAGAGCTGAATGGGTGAATAACTTGGTAGGTATGTGTTTCACTTAGCAAATGCCAAGCTGTTTTCCAAAGTGATTGTACCATTTTATATTCCTACTATGAATATGAGCATTCCAGTTCCTCTGCATCCTTACAAATATCTCATATATTCCACATTTTTTGCCTCTGGACTCTAGACATCTGTGTTACATATAGTGTTACTTCTTAGTGATTCATGGTGCTTTTAATGACTAAGGATGTCAAATATTTGTAAATGCTCTTGTGTCTTGTATACTTTCTTTGAAATGTTTACTCAATTCATTTGTTCATTTTAAGTGACTTGGTTACTTTCATATTATGAAGCTTGGAAATTGCTCCTACATTCTAGATTCAAATCATATTATGAAGCTTGGAAATTGCTCCTACGTTCTAGATTCAAATTCTTTACTTTGCATATATTTTCATCTTAGCCCCTGGATTGTCTTTTCAGGCACCTAATAGTGTATTATGAAGAACCTAAATTTTAAATTTGATGAAGCTACATTTTTGTTTTTTTTTTCTTTTAGGGTTTATATTTTTATATCATTCCTAATAAACCTATTTTTTCCCCAGCACTGAGAATTGAACACAGGGCTTTCACATTGAACTACATTTGCAGGCCTTGTTAATTTCTGTTTTGAGACAGGGTCTTGCTAAGTTTCCCAGGCTCAAACTCCTGATCTTCCTGCCTCAACTTCTTAGAGTCTTAGGATTACAGGTGTGGATCACCATGGTAGGCTAAGAAATCTTTTTTTTAGCTCAGGCCACTAAGCTTTCCCTTCCTTCCTCTTCTCATGCCTCATGGAGTCTCTCAACCATCTATGATGGCAATTAATTTCTCAAAGTCTTCTGATTCGAGAAACTGTCCCTTTGGCCTTCTGTTATACATGATTTCAACAACAGTTGGCGGTTACATTCTGGGCTCCCCATGAAATAAAGACTTGCATTAGTCAGCTTTCTCTTGCTGTGACAAAATGTCTGAGGGAAATCTAACTAAAGGAGGAATGATTTATTTTGGCTTATGGTTTCAGTGGTTCAAGTGGTTCCAGGCAGTACTGGCTTCATTACTTTTAGGCCTATGGTGAGACAGAAATATCATGGCAGGAGGATATGTTGGAGGAAATCTTATACTAGGAAGAAGCGAAAGAAAAGGAGGGGGAGAGAGCATGTGCATGCGTGTGCGAGACGGCTCTAAAGACAAGATACAGCCCCTGAGAATAATACCCTAAGACTCTACTCCCTTCAATGAAATCCCACCTTCTAAGTCTCCATCACCTCCTAATAACCTATCAAATTACAAACCCATCAAAGGGTTAATCACTGAATTCTCTGAGGAGTCAGAAAGTTCATTATCTGATCACTTTTCAAAGGCCCATCTCTGAACACTGTCGCTTTGGGGACCAAGCCTTCAATATACGAGTTTTTGGGGAACATTGGAGATACTTGTTATGACAAGGCTCTCACAGACTCTGAGCCTCTGACCCTCCATCTTCAGCTGCCCATCCTGCTTTACATCGTGGAATTAGCACCTTAAAAGCTCAGAAAATCTGCTATGGCTGCCCTAAGACAGGATGGAGCCAACCCTGACTGCTGTATTTCACCTACATGAAAGGGCAATCTCTGTACTCAAAGCTTAGCCAGGTGACCTAGTGGCAGAGGAGGTCATCCTTCCTACAGAGATCTGGGCGACCTGGGAAGCCCTATAGAACTGAGAAAATAGCAATGGTAGGGGCTTGTAGGCTATGCAAATGTCAGTGCTAGGCATCTTGTGAGAGGGAGCTTGGTGGAATGTTTCTGCTTTCCACCCCTCAGCCAGGATGCCCATAATGGAGGACACAACTCAAAGCTCAACCCATGCCAAGTTACAGGCAGGCATCTTAGCAATGGGTGCCCTGTCCAGCAAATGTTCCCATCTTCACATTTATTATAAGCTATTGAACTATTATCTAAAAGTTGATTCTTTCTGTGTAAAAGTTCTAGGAATCTCTTGCCTCAGAGTTACCCAAGATGTAAATCAAAATCTGTCCTTTCTCCACATATACTAAGACCACAATACAAGAGTTTGGCAGGACCTTCCTTATTCCCTTTTGAGTTAAAAATATTACCAGTAATAACCAAGACACACATTTCATTTTTCAAAATATACAATGTAGTAATCTTCGAAGAAGCATTCAATTGAACTTTCATGTCTCTAATAGGTCCCAGATAGCCAGTTTAACAGAGAGGCATACTGGTCTCCTCGAAAACTTTCAAAATCTCCATCTGATAGATGAATCCCCAAATAAACCTCTATATTGCTGTGGCCATTAATTTATCCTTCTAAATGTTTGATCTTGTTCCAATACTGTAAGGACTGAAGGCCAGGTAGAGGGCGTATGATCTCCTGGACCTATTAACCATAGATTATCCCACAGGCCAGGCAGCAGCTGTTCATGTGATATGGAACCAATTTCCACCTAAACTTTCACCAAAACATAAAAGCAACCCCCGCAAGTATAGCTGTAGATTATTCTGTTGTCTATCTTGTTATTATTGATTTAGGTGTTTTCATCAGTTTACAGTATGGGGACCAAAGTCTTTCATGTAAGTCACAGTGTCAACCAAACATGGCAATGCTGAGACTGTATAAACCTGAGCATATATCCACTTTAAAAAGATGCTCAAACTTCTGCATCCCAGGTGACACTGCCGTGGCCCAGAAGCTCATCACTGCAAATGGTATCTCCTTTGGGGACACTTACCCAAACTACAGAACTGGTTTTGAGAAATTAGATTTGGATTAAATGCCTTGTATACTTCTCTTCAAATTTCTTATCCATAGCTTTCATTGAATATTGGATCTGGAGATTTATGGTTTCGTGAAATATTTATGCAAATATTTACTTTCTATCTCCTCCCAAATCTTCAAGAACTCCAATATATATTAGCCCATCTCTTGTTGTTTCTTGACTCACTGATAATTTTAAACAATTTTGACTGAAATTTCAGATTGTTTTTGGTATAAGAAGGTTGAAATTTAATATTTTGAAAACCACTGTTTTGTCTATTTTGCCCATTTTTTTGATTGTTTCATGCAAAGAGTTAAACCTACCTCTTATTACTCCCTCTACCCTTTCCTTTTTCTAATATAATTCTTAATACTATTTCTATTTCAATACCATTATCCTGTTTTTAATTTCTTTTCTCTGGATACAATTTTTACATTACTTTTTTTGGGGGGGTATGCTGGGGATTGAACTCAGGGCCTTGAGCTTGCTAGGCAAGCACTCTACCAGTGAGCTAATCCCCAGCCCCTACGTTACTCTTTTTTCTCAAAAAAATTTCATCAAATACAGTATTGTCTTTAATTTCCATGTGTTTGGATCAACTTTTTTTTCTCTGCCATTCATCTGCTTAATTTCTAGAAGAAAATTCTTCCTTAATTGTCTAGTAAAGTTTGATGATCAACTGTAATTAATAACTGATTCTACCATGTGCATTTTACTAACCAAGAAACTGGCATATAGATGGTATCTTCTAGGAACTTCGAGGGAATATGAAGGGCAGCAAGGAGATTTGAGTAGGACATAGGAAATTATTTTTAAATTATGATTGCTAGAATTAAATGAGGTAACCTATATGGGTACATACATATTATTTAAGTAAGTAGTGATGCCTTTATAAAGTGGAATGTTTTAGAGATTTAAAATGACATTACAGAAAAAATATTTAATGACAAGGGAACATGCTCATGTATTGTTAGGCAAAACATTCAATTAAATTATTTACATAGTATGATTGATATATACTGATAAGTCACCTTCATAGAAAATTGAGGAGAAAATTACATGTTAAAAAATTAATGTTTGGGGAGTTGGGGATTTAGCTCAAGTGGTAGAGCGCTTGCCTAGCAAACACGAGGCCCTGAGTTCGATCCCAGACATTCCCTCCAAAATTGTTGGTTTATGTTTAACTTTAGATAGTAAATTTATTGGTTACTCTCATTTTTTTAATCCTGTGTTATTACAATTTTAGAAAATTAAACAAGATTATTCTTATTACATTTTAATGAAAACTAATTTTAAGATAAAATATAACAAAATTATTCTTATAACCTTTTAATTAAAAAGAATTTTTGCCTGGCCTAGGATATGCCACAAAATAAGTAGCAAATAATCTTAGATATTGTCATCCTTTCCACTATATAAACTGTGGCTTTATTGTTTACTGACTTTATTTTTAAGTGATTTGTATATACACACCTTGAATAACTACCATGGTTTTAAACTACTCGGAGACAATATCTTCTTACCATTCTTGACTTTATTAGTAGAGTTCTAAGTTTTGCAGCATGATTACATACACACAGGCATATATATTATTTGGGGTATTTTTCTTATTTTGTCTTTAAATGATTTTATATCAGGTATTAAGAATCTAACAAAAAGCTGATTTACCTCAATATTTCATAAACTTTGTTGAGGTGGAAAACTTTTTTGTATGCCTCTTTTAAAATGTAGTGGCCCTTCTGAAACTTTCAAAAACCTCCCAGCTGAGACAGAGTTACTTTGGCTTTTCTGTTGTTATTTATTTTTCCTCCTTTTTTACACAAGTCATTGGATTTATGTTGCTTTTTAAAATCTATTGACAAGATTCAATTTCTGCCTGTCATCATCCAGATGAAGGAAAACACATGAAGAACTTGCCACTTTATGAAATAATTTCATTCCGTAGCCTCAAATCGTTACTAACCTCTGTAACACTTAATTAATCAGAATGGCTCCAGTCGTGGGCTTCTGTGGCAGTGGAGACTCCTAGCAGTCATGGAATCAAACTGAAATTCAGTTAAAACTGAAAGATACTTAAACATATATAAATCAGTGAGAAATAAAAATATCCTGTCAAATTTAATCATTATTTGCTCCTTTTCTTCTCTACTATTTCCCCTTTTGGAATTAAAAAAAATTTTTTTTTTTTCTAAATGAAGGTAGTAAGCCACAGATATTAGTAGACACAAAGTATAATATGTCGGAGAATCTTGGCTATATTACTTTTGGTTAGAAATATAAAGTATATATCCAACTCATTTTATCTCATGGTGGCTGGAAAGCAAATATTGAAAGAGAAAAAGGATGAGAGAGAGAGAGGGAGAGAGAGTTGCTACCATCTCACTCTCCCCTTCAAGGACACACAAGCAGTGATGGCCCTTCCTCCAGTGAGGCCCCACCTCTTCAAGTTGCAACTACCTTCCGAGATTTGGGAGCCAAGCCCTTCACGCGTGGGCTTCTGGGGAACACTTCATATCTAATCTTCAACGACTGTGCAGGTTCCCACCTGATCGTTCTCCCTACATCTCTCCTGAAATCCCCATTGATAAATATTTATTGTATTGGGATACAGACTTTGATCAACATTTAATGCCTTCTCTGATCTCCCCTAACTGACACTTCTCATTCCAAGTAATTTGGAATATTTTGTATGAATATACCTCAACTACATACTTAAAAATCACGTGAAAACCTACTGGGTTCTGCAGGTGCTTGTGTGAAAGAAAATGTCCTTATCTCTAAAGAACTTGAACTGATAGAGAAGTCAGTAGATTATTTCAGCACAGGATGACATAGAAGTACAGTTGGTCAATGGCAGCAAAAATAAAACCACTTACTGTTTTGATTTATCAATGAAAGCATTAGTAACAGTACAAGACGAGTGTAAAGCCTTCAATATGTGTCTTTTTAAGCATATTTATATAACTGATTGAATTTTGTGTGGTGTCATCTTGATTTGAGACATAGATTCAGTTGAGTAGGATGGGAGATGAAACGACTGACCGTCTCACTCAGTTTTATATGTATTCATGGATATATCTGCACCTTAACTATCAGTGAAAAGTACAACTGTGTTCCATTTTATTCAGTATATTAAGGCAACTGGAAAGAATCAAAAGGCAATAGTAGCGCTTGTTTTGCAAAAGTTGTTCTAGACAAACGGCGTCCAGGAAAGGCACAAGTTTCAGGCTGTAAGGGTCTTGTCAGGGATGAGCTCTTCAGTGGGGAGCTAAGAGAGAAATAAGGCTTCTGGGAAGGCAGTCTAGGGCCTCTAAAATACCATAACGTGATCTTTTTCCTCCTTTTAATTCAACTAGTGTTCATGCATTATACAGAATAAAGTGATTAACAAATCCAACAGGAACCAAATGATCAATATATTTCAACCATTTTACTAGCAGGCGCATATTGAATGGTTGAAATAGTATGGTTAAAACCATGAAAGTAATATAATAGAAAGTTTGAAAAATAAAGAAATATTTTGTGTTCCATTAACCCACCAACACAAGTATTTTTCATTTGTGTTCAGGATCTGAAATCTTTTTATCATAAGGATATGCATTTTATAATTGTAGTCATAATATAGGTGTAATTTTATGCTGTGCTTTTTCATATTTAATTATAAGCCCTATTTCAAGATGCTAAATTGTGTTCATAATTACATATTAGATGATTGCATGATACTATTTTTTGGAGTTTACTATTACAGGCTTATTTTTGTTTTTATCACTTTTTTGCTTTTGAAAATGTTGTGCTGTACACATAGAATTTATCTAAATTCATAGGGATTTCGCTTAGGTCAGACATTCAGGAATATATGTTCTGTACCAAAGGGCGTGAATATTCTACAGACATTTTAAATATATGTTCCAAAATGGTGCCTCAAAAGAGCTCTTAGTTTATAATGTAAGAGTGTGTGTGTGTGTGTGTGTGTGTATTTAAGGTACAGTTGTTCCACAGCAAATTCCCAGAAAACATTAAATTGAAATCATTCTTGAAAACTAAAATACAGTAAGTAGCAAAAATAGAGCAGAAAAAAGAAGAAATATGTTTGCAATAAAACAAAAATGTTGGTTTAGTAGAAAGCTAGGAAACTGTCAAACACTACTGACTTTGTATAATTAAACTCAAGATCTATCTGGAATGGACCAAAGACAGGACAAGCGCAGTTACTAATTAAAACAGTGAAAGGAATTTCCATGTCCTTCCCCCAACCAGAATCCATTTAGTGCCACTCATCGTATTTATTTGTCTTGTCCCCTTTTAACCTCTAACACTTTTGAAGAGCCCTGACCGAGAACTACATGACTTAGAGTTAAAACAGAAAATAAATTGAGAAGTTTTTTTTTTTTTTTAAGAATTTGCAACTTGTAACAGAAGAGGCTATTTAGAACTTTGAAAATGTAGGTCTAAGCAACAGCTGTCTAGGGAAATAGTACCTTTTAACCCTGTTGGTTGCCTATCTCTGCCTGCTTTTCCCAGGATAATTCACATATAACTTTATTATGTGGCATCTCGCTATGAAGACTCATGCTTAAAAGCATCCCATCCAAATGTTATCTCCTATGAAATACAGACTGTTCCCAGCTTATCTTGGTACAATCGGAGACAAGGACAGCAGTCCTGGCATTAAGTTCCTGTTGGGTCTTCCACTCTGTACTACACTGCTTGCCTAGACACCAGAGTTCCAGAGAACTTCTGCAGTGAGGTATTCTGGTGGGGTTTGTGGTTCTGCAACTAGTATACCTCAAAATAAACTGGAGATTTGAAGTGCACATTGTTGGATTCTATGTCCAGAGTATGGCTCTAGTATATGTGTGGTGACCTAGAACGCCTGATGGGGAGACTGTAGATCCTTGAAGACATGAGACCAACCATTTGTATGTAATTGTTC
This sequence comes from Hystrix cristata, assembly GCA_004026905.1. NCBI lineage: Eukaryota > Metazoa > Chordata > Mammalia > Rodentia > Hystricidae > Hystrix > Hystrix cristata. The sequence continues at coordinate 44,872 of PVJO010004921.1, forward strand.
AAGGCCTGTAACATGTTCCCAGGGGATGCCACGGCTCTCAAGCCAAGGACCACACTCTAAGGACCAACTATGGGACAGAACAAACAAAGCCTTTCATGAACCTGAGTTCAAACTCTTACTCTACCAGTGAAGATTGGTTATGATTTGAGTTCCCAAGTCCAAATGGAATAGTAGTAACTACATAGTTGAAAATATTATGAAGAGTCAGAAGAACGCAGTTTCTAAACTTCATGGTTCTCTAAAAGCAACAACTACTTCTGCCTTAAAGGCACCCTGGGGCTATGGTGGTCACACCCTGATTAATTTGCTTAGAATTCTGAAATTTAGAATACCTTCATTTTATAACCTGAGTTTGATTCAGAATTAAAAAAAAAAAAAAAAAAGCTCTGAAATAATCCAGAAAAAATTAGCCCACTTCTATGAGTCCCCAGGGCTTACCTCACTTGAGGCCTTCTCCTGAAATTCAGCCCAAGTTCGTGCTAGGGGAGGGTCTGAAATCCCTAGAGTGTCCCAAGGATGCAGAAGAACAAACTGAAGCTCAAAGAACCTACGTGGACACTCCCAGGCTCACTGATTGAGCACAGCCCAGCTAGCCTTTGGCCTGCTTCAGTATAATTAAGGGTAATCAGTGGTCACTGGTCTTACAGTTTAGTTTTTAAATCAATTGGAACAGGACCATTCTTTTGTTGTCTATACGGGTTTCAGTTCATTTTAGGGTTTAAGGTACAAAAGCACAGTTTTTTAAAGTGTTGAGTTGTCCATTTTGTCAAACAGTAAAATGTTTGAAATAATATGACATCTTTCACTTTCAGAAATCTCTGTACCCACCTGTTCCTCGAAGCACTTCCTGTGCTAGAAGCTGCCTGTCTGTAGGACTTCCCTGCACCTGTCCCTATTGTTTTGGTCCCTGCAGTCCTCTACTGTGTCCTCCATTGGGAAGTTCCCTACGGAGAGCTTTTGCTCTTTGAGCACATTGTAGTACCACTTCTTACATAGCTTGGGGTACGTGGATGCTGGGGTATTAACAGTGATCTTAACAAGGACCAACAGTAAATAGCAAACATGGCAATAGGTACGATATCATATGACAACTCGCACCACGTACATGACCTCACAACCAGAGTCCTGCGGGACTGGTCCAAAGTACTTTGTGAGAAAAGCAGTAGTGGGCTCTCTGAGGGCTTTTAATCTGGACTGCACCAGGGCTTCCCGAGCCAGTCTGCAATGTGGCAGAAGTGGTCGGCTCTGCAGAAGACAAATGCAAGGCCACACTCAGTGTTAGGAAACACTCCGGGCTTGGTGCTATAAATAATAATAAAGATAAATAATAAAAAAAGTGAAATGTTTTAAATGAAAGGTGATGCACTGTGAACTTAACACAGTGACCCGATAGCCTTTCTGTTAACAAGGTAATCTGATTGCCATTGATTTTTTTCACCTCTGTTACTAAGAAGGTGATGAAATGGTGTCCACACAGATGTATTGAATCAGATACTAAACAAAGAGCAACATAAAGAACAATTATCAGCAACCTTGCTTTCAGCCTGCTGATTATGACATTACTGGAAAGACAAGGACTGGGTGACTTAAAAAATAAAACAGCGGGAGCGGCGCAGAGATAAAAGGAATGAATGCAGGTAAGTTTCTTTCCAGTATTTATGTGGGTGTTCATTTCAGAATTTCACAAGGCGCCTTTTCTCTGCTTCATAGCTTTAAAAGGAGCCATTTCTACTTCTGCAGTTTACTGATAGGCATTGTAGTGTGATCTAATTAACTACTTTTATTATGCCATAGAGAAAATAGCATGGTAGAGATGAGTCACTAACACACACGTTTTTGCCGTGTAGTTTGTGGCTGGATGTTGTGCAGACAGAAGTGTTTATTGGTCTGTTGGGGTTCTTGATGTAATCCCCACGAGTGACATAAGACTTAAAGTACCCTGAGAGGAAGTCACATTTCTGACCTGTCCGTGAACCTTCTAGATGGTTTGCAAGGAATGTTCCTGAGATCTTGATGGAAAGTACGACGGGGATGGAATTAGTTTACGAAACCTGACTTCATGGCCTGTGCTGAATTAATTTGCTAATCTCAAATATTTCCAGATTTTCTTGTTTATTTCCCTTTCATTAGCCCAGTTGCTAAAAGTCCATGGTAAAGATGTGTGTATTGAAGCAATTTTCATACCTGTAAGCATGTCTTTTCCTAAATAAAAATGCCTCTTTTGTCTTATTAGTTTGATGATGTATGTTTCTGTGGAAGTTTCTCGCTACGGCATTTTCTCAAGGGCAGCACTCCAGTTCTTCCACCTTGCCCAACATCGGCAGCCATTACTAATTGACTGTGAAAGTAGAAAATGCAGCGGTGTGAAGAAATTTCTTCCTGGAAATTCCAGCACCGTTTGGGAAAGGTAGTCAATCGAAGCAAAACCAGCTCCATGATGCTTCCTGTACTACTCAGTGTTTCTAAAATGTCTTACGAACACTTATGAAAGAAACAACTGGATTCACACTGGACCACTCTAATTTCAGTTCAGGTAGTGACCCCATTCACGAGAACATCAGAATTAGAATTGTTGGCTTTGTCACAACATTCTCTTCGCCCTGCCTCTGGCAAGAGGCTCACAGAAATCAGGCCTAACGCAGAGGGTACTATAGAAAGAGGTACAAAGAGTCAGAAGAAAACCTCTAAATGGGTGGACACAAAGAAAAAAACTGGAAAGAAAAGTTTAAAAGTATATTTTTGTAAAGTCAGGTTAGAAGCAAGAAAACCTTCTTATATTTGACACAGAAATAGCAAGTGTATATTGCCTTTACTGCAACTGCACCCAGGTACCCACTTTTCATTAGGTCTGGGGTAGAAGGAGGTTGGAGCAGGGCCAGTCTTCTTGGGAGACCATCAATCTCCAGTTGGAAGCAAACATCAGAAAAACTGGAAGAATTTGCTAAGGGGATTGCTGAGCCCCGCTTTCAAAGACTCTGATAGACATTTGCAGAAATTCTCTGGATTTTACCCTTGCTGCTGGTTGTGGAAGTATCTTTGTACTCTCTGTAAGTTTTAAGGTTTTTGTCATGGAAACTTTTGTCTTTGGAGCCTGTTATCTAGTGAAAGTCCAAAACAGTATAGATTCGATTGAAATGATCAGTATTGCCACCTTCTTCTGGCTTGCAAACTCGGACAAACAAATTAAAATTCCTAAATCTCTGTGTTCCCATCTGCCAAATACAAATAATAATATTTTGCATGCAGACTAATAAGATAACATATGTAATGTGGTGTGCACTGAACCAGGTAAGTGCATTATAAGATTCACTTCTTTGCCCTTATTGCTGTGGCTAGATTTTACATATCCAGCTCTTAGAGAGAAAATCAGATCCCAGTCAGTAGATTCCTCACGACATAGATGTCAACTGGTTTCAGAAGTGTTAATAAATACAGTTCTGTCAGTCACAGCCTGGGAAGCTGGGAATGACCAGAGAGATTAAGAAGAGCCTGAACCTCAGTAATTATTAGTAGGCTAAATATAGCTGGGGTTAGTTGTACTCTATTTAAGACTTGTTACGCTGATGGAATTATTGTGCTTTCATTTCTTCAGGGGCATTTCCAACACACCAAATGTTTAGGTGCCACAAAATTTTAACATGATCCATCACAAATTTCAAATAAACTTGGTGGCGCAGGGGCGAAGAGAAGATATTCTCATACTAGACTGGTTAGACTATCAATTGGATCGATTAATGTAGAATGCATATCAAAAGTCACATAATGATTCAGAAGCTTCATTTGAAGGGACAAAGCATAAGGAAAATCATAAATATAGAAAAGAAGAGGATTCGGGCTGGCCGTTAAAATATTGTTTTAGCTAAAAGAATACTTAATAAAAAGAAAAATAGGCAAGCCAATTATAGCCCATGTGAAAAGAAAAAAAAAAACAAAATGCATAATACATTTAGAGTAAGTTCATAACTGGAAAGAGATACAGGACAGGTTTGTATTCCTGCTCCCATCACACAGTGGGACGGTAATCTTGAAGCAATGATTCGTGAGTTCACTGTGCAGGAGGCATTTGACGCTATCAAGACACAACATTGTCACAACTGGAGGGGAGGTGCTGATGACATCCAGCAGACTACAGAGAATGCTAGACAGCCTCCACAATAAGGAGCTGTTTGGCCCCAAATACCCATAGTGCTGAGGTTGGGAAACTTCTTTAAACAATATCCATAACTCCTCTAAATCTGTGCCTCTCCTCTAAATATTGAAAACAATAATACCTGAAAATAGAATTGTTTGGGGAATTAAACAAGATGATCCACTACAAGGAAACCTAGTTTAGCTTGTAGTCAATTCCCAAAGAAGGTTATCGTCATTCATCTATTACTACTCATTACCATTTCTAAAAATAATAAAAAAAGAGGTGGTAGCAGCTAACTGACTTTTAGCCTTCTTTGAACTTTCTAATTGTTTCCAAATGTTCTTCAACCAACATGATTAATTTTACGAAGGAAACATATTTCAAGTGTTATTTTTAAAAGAAGATTGTTTTAAAGATAGAACAAAGTCCATTTTTCTTACTATTAAGAATATGAGAGCTCCAAGGTCTCACATAGTAATGCATATTTAGCAAATTTTTTATTTTAGAAATCATTCAGCTGTCACAGTTTACCCATACCCAGCTAGAATTATTTCTTTTCAAATTAAGACATAGAATAAAGGTTCTAAGCATGACAAAGAGCCACCTTCAGGTAGCATTTGATGCAAAATCATTCTTGTTTTGAGACTAGCATGTTGTCAATAGTCTCAAGAAAGTAATGACCTTTGTATTGAGGGCTTACAATGTTCTTTGGAGCTTCTCCCTCAGGAACAAGAGACGTGTCCTTCACATTATCGTGTCCTCCTCCTCCCTTCTGTTTCTACTGCCCTACTCTTTCTTCTTCATTTTCTCATTATTATTATTATTATCACCGAAGAAAGAAGAGATTGAGACTATTTCAATTCTCACAAATTTCATACCACAGTCTATTAATGAAACACAGACTTAACCCTGCTGCTAAAACAATATACCTCACACCTGGTAGTATAGGAAAGAAATTAAATCCCGCACTTCAAGAAGTGGGCTGTAGAAGATCGAGCTGCCAGGAGGTTCAGTGTCTGGTGAGGGCTCAGTCTCTGCTTCCAAGATGGCACCTTGAATATGAGCATGGCAGAAGGACAAAAGGAGACTAGGGAACTCCCTTCGACCTCTCCTATAAGGTCACTAATGCAAGAGCTCAAGTGACTTCATCACCTCCTAAAGGTCCCGTGTCTTAATACTTTCACATCTGTAGCTAAGTGTCAACATATTAATTTGGTTTGGGATGCTTTCGTACCATAGCACTTCTGCTTGCCCAGTTGCTGTGTGCCTGATAAAGCTTAAACTATGGCAACAGCGCCATGAGTTTGACTCAGAACAACCATGATCAGGATCTGGACTATGACAGGGAAAAAGAAACCACCCCCTTCCCAGTTGTGACAATGTTGTGTCTTGACATTGTTAAATGTCTCCTGCACAACAAGGTTAAGAATCATTGGTTCCAAATTACTCTCCTACTAAGTGACAGAAGAAGGAAAACCTAGGAACTCAGTTCGAGTCCTGGGAATTGGGTAGGCAGACAGAATTGGGCAGGCAGAAAGAAGTGCTGGATTATCTCAAGCAAAATTCTTCAAATCTAAATTTGGAGAGTAAAAGGAACTGGTAAGTGTGTACTAAAACAGTCTCTGTCTCTGTCGTCTCTGTCTCCATCTTTGTCTCTGTCTCTCTCTCTCTCCTTTTCTATCTCACTTGCCCTCTCTAACTGAAGTTACTTCCTTCCTAAACCCCACAAAAATGTGCATATCTTCAATATACCTTTTTCTTCATTATTTTATCCTGCAAACATTACTCAAGTGACAGTGACAATATATCAACAACAAGAACAACAAAAAAAAATCCAGCCTCCTAGTCCTTCACTCAACCTGCTTTTGAGGCCACCATCTTCTTTTATTCCTCTTATTACCCACACTTAAAAAAGGATTCCACCTCTTTAGCGTGCATATAAACCCTTACAAGAGAAAATTCAAAAGGAGAATTCTCAAACCAGGTGGCCTTGCCTCAGTTCTTTCTCCCCTTAATTTCTTGATACTCTACAACACTGTTGACTACATCCTGTCTTGTTTTAATTTCCATCAGAATACCGTGGTAGAGTGCCAGCCTGTTGCTTGAGTACCTGCTGGAATAAACCCTCTCTGAGTCCTAGGGTGGTAACTTTTTGAGTGTGTCCTCTCTAGTTTTTATAACTTTCATCATTGTGTCTTGACGATTTCCATCAAAGGTTGACTTTATGTGATCAAACACTATGTATACAATGCTTGTTGATCCACATTTCGAACTTGTACCAAGGTATTCTACTCTTTAAGGATGTACTCTATTTTACTGAACCCATGTCTGCTAGTGATGCTGCAGTTTTCTGATTCTTTCTGCTATGATTTTTCTCAGACATCTCTAGGTCTTCTCCCTCTTTTAGTCTCCACATAACAACAGATGCCAACTACTATCTGTATAAATCTGTTCTTCCCTTGCTGAGTTATCAAGTTGGCTTTTCTCTTTAATCCTTCTGCCATTTTATCTTCTTTAACTTTCCTCTTTCACAACTATAATAATCTCTTTCCATCTCATCCCCTCAACCAACTGTATAAACTGCTGTTGGGGACAGGAAGTCATTAGATTTAGATTACGATGCATAATAAATTGCAGAATCTAAATTAAAAAGGCATTAAAATAACAAGTGTGTATTTCTCATACAAGCAATGTGTCTTTGGTCTGCAGGACATTGTAGTCTGCTCATCATAGTCACTTGGAGACCACCACAGCTGAGCATCCAATCATACACATTGTCTGTTCCTGCAAATGAGGGATGAGCTTGCCCTACTGGGTCTTGAATTAGCAATGGAAAGTTCCACATGGAAATGCTGTGAGTGAGGTCCGCTCACAAATCACTGATCAAAGCTAATCATATGACTGCTTTAGGATAATGCCAGAAAGAGTAATGCTGTTGTATCCACAAGATCCGTTTGCAGTATCTGGTGAGTTCTGTTAGTGACTCTTTCCTCCAAAATACTCTACACCTGCAGTTCTCTCAGGATATCAAAAGGGTGCATTGCATGGCTGATGGGACATGCATGTGTGACACAATTTTAAAATGAGTGGAATTACAAGTAGAAGTAAAGACATCAAAATTAAATCAGAGATAAAGATTGAGATCTTGACTTCATTAGGTCGACCGCATCACTTAGACTAATTGGAACACTAATAAAATATTCTTATCAGGGCTTAGTAAACAGTCTTCACTAGGAGAAAGAGAAGTTGAAACACATGATCTCATACAAGTTGAGATTGGAATAGTGGTTACCAGAGGTGGGTGAGAAAGGGAAAGGGGAAGGATAAGAAGCTGTTTGGTGGGTAAAATGTTGTTTGATAGAAGAAATGAGTTTTTGAGTGTTCTGTGGGAATGTAATTAATGATAGTGTATTATATAATCTCAAAGTAGTTTGAAGAGAAGTTTTTTTTTTTATTAGTGCATATTAGTAATGCAAAATAATGAGTTTTATTTTGGTATATTGATACATGCATGTGACATATTTTGATTATTTTCAGCCCTATAACTCCCTCTCTCTTTTCTCCCTCCTCCTGCTGATTTTTTCCCCACATATAAAGGTCTACCCTGTAAGTTTCCTATAATTTCTCCCTCCCTTCTCTTTCTCTCTCTGATTTATCACATAAGTCAGACCATGCTATATTTTACTTTGTGAGTCTGGCTTATTTCACTTAACATTATGATCTCCAGTTCCATCCATTTTCTTGCAAATGACAAAATTTTTCATCTTTATGGCTGAATAATATTCCATTGCTTTTATATACCATATTTTCTTGATCCATTCATGTGTTGATGGAGCCATAGCCTGGTCTCATAGTTTAGCTATTTTGAATTGTACCACTCTGAACACAGGTTTGCAGGTATAGTATGCTGACTTTAATTTTTTGAGGACTGTATCAGGGAGTGGTATAACTGGATCAAATAGTATTTCTATTTTTAGTGTTTGAATAATCTTAATACCAATTTCTGTAGCAGTTGTGCTAGTTTACATTCCCACAGAAGAGAGGAATTTGAATAAAGAAATCATAAAAGTTTAAGGAGATGGATATGCTAATTACCCTGAGTTGATTATTACCCAATGTGTACATGAATCACAGCACATTACGCCTCATAAATATGTACAAATATTATGTGTCAATCAAAAAAGTTATAAGAAATAAATTGAAAAGAACTTGAAAGCAGGGGCTAAGTATAAGAAATATTGCATCTTTTACAGGAAAATTCCTAGCAAAGCCCATGAGTGAATCTGTGGCATGTCTTAGAATACTTCTAATCTACATTTCCTTTGTGACAATTGCTTCTTTATTAATAGTCAACATTAGGCACCTGATCTCTCATTCCCACTAAAAGGTACATTTTGTGAACTCTGTCTTGTATATTTCTGTAACCTTGGGAAATATCACAGTACCCAGCACTTAGCAGGTCCTTTAATTTGCTTCAGCTAAATCAATCAGTTAAGAATATCAAAGAATAAGCTAATAAAATATGATATTAAATGTTGATGTATCAAACATCAAATATTAACGATATTTAAAGACAAACAGACATATACCCTTACAGCAAATGTCCTCGGGCAAAGACTACGTGGGTGTATGATGTCAGTGTGCCTAATACAGTTTTAGAAAAACAAAAAAAAACAAAAAAACAAATCAAGGAGACAAAGTTTTATTCTAATATGTCAATTCTTTTGAGTAATTAATGAGGACCAGTAATTGTGAGGAAACACCAAATTGTTGTCAGCCATCCAAGTAAGCGAGAATTTATGTGAAATCCGGTATTAATTCTGAGGAAACTAGAGAGCTACATGAGTGAGAGATGGATAGATAGATAGATAGATATTTCTTTGGACCTATGGTCCTTATTCATTACTGGAAAAGATAATGAGAAATAATAAAATTTCTGCCAAAAGTTATTTTTGTTTTTCTAAAATTGAAAATTAGGAACATAAATGAGATAAAAAATATGAAATATTTCTTCGTTTATTTAGATCTCACATTCCTTTACACAGGTGTATGCTTTCATTGTATTAGTTATAGAGGCAGCGGGAAGTAATATTTCAAACCTCCATGTTCTTGGTATTTTAAAGTGGACCCAAACCAGTAAGTATCACGAAGTTCAAAAGAAATTGAAAAAATTGTGCTTATGAGAATTCCAGATGACTTTGCTAAGCTAATTAAGCCTGACATTTGGGACAAAGTGAAAGTATTTGAACTTCTTGGTGGTTTTTCGCTTTAAACCTTCAGCCTTCTGGAAGCTCGTTGGTGAATATTAGTGTGAGAAAGTATATTGTCTTGCAAAGCACCTGATAGGGAAGTCCTGGAAAAATGCCAGTCTAAACTGGGAAAGGCCTTTATGATTATTTTTTTTTAAGTAAATAAAACCCAGAATGGATTTTCTTTCCAAGATGTGTTTTTGTTTTATCACAATGACCTTTCTAAGAAAAGACGAAGCCAGCCTCAGGTGAAAAGAAGTGGCCACATTTCATCCACAGTTAGCCTCCCTGACCCCTGAACCTGGTTTTTCTATCTGAACCTCTTTTCATGCACCATTTCTCCTGGCGTGTGATAAGGGACATTCAAGTGCTCTAGCCAAGCTAGATTGGAACCTTTGACTTTCATAAAATAGCCAGCAAACAAATTCTATTCCACTTTAATTGGTGATACTATTCCTCTGTATTTTTTTCCCTAGCGCCACAGGAGGTTGATAAACTGCAAGATTCAAGACAGTCAAATAGAGCCATTTAATCAGGACCTATCGCTGGTGGTAGATCCCTCGCTATCGCCCGTGTTATGTAAGTATTTATACATATACACAACCACACAACCTTGTGTGCTTGCACAAACAGGCAATATCACTCATCTTTTTTTTTTTTTTTTCCTATCTCTAACACAAAAGTCAAGGGGTTTGGGAGCACACACAGAAAAAGAGATTTCTAAGAGAGCAGGCGATTGGGCCGGGGTCATTCGAAAGGGTAATTATTGTTAAATGTCAGGTTAACTCTGAAGGCCTCAGCTCATCCAACTGAGAGCAGATTAGCCCAGATGGAGACATTTTCAACACGGTGCTGTCTGGCCAATCAGAGACAGCTGGGATTAGCCAAATACCTTCTCTCATCTGCTTGCTCACAGAAAGGTCAGTTTCTGCTCATTGCTTCTCTTTTAAGATGTGCTTTTTTATTTTTTATTTTTTTATTTATGGCAGCCGTGTGTGGGAAATCAGGTCCCTTTTATCAGTGAATTAAATATTCAACATCTAAAACCCACTTTTTGAGAGTCAACTTCATTCACTTTCAAGACCACTTTTATCTCGTTTTAAGTGCTGAAGATATACTGGGCACATGCCCTTGGCGCATATTTTACCCCCAGCCCTCCTGCTAGGCTGGAGGTCTGCCTGTCGTGTTGTGCATAGTTTTGAAAGCTCGCTTGTTTCATTTCATGCATTTTCTTCTGTAAGGGTGCCGGTTTATGTTTCCTATCATTTTCTTCATAAAAAGAAGAGAGAATGAAACTAACCCTGGAGTGCTCTAAAAGGTAATCTGTTTTTATGTACCGCTTTTTCTTTCCCTAAGCAACGTAAATGAGCACATGCATAAAAATCAGCGACGAAATGAACAGTAAGAGAAACAAGGATCATGGATGTGTGATTCTTCACACTGCATGCATATGTGCCTACATGTGTGTACACGCACACACCCACACACGCTGTGAACTATCCATAGGTAGCACATGGATGTTTGCTGAATATGTTACTTCAGATAAGAAATACTTGGTACCACGTCCACCAAGTATCTCTTAAAATGTAGACATTTTCCATTTTATAATGCAATCAGTGTGAGGCACTAGAATATTTATCCTCTGAAGGATTTGCTATAAAAACTGAAGAAGACATTATGAAGAAGCCTTTGTGTCTGCTAATGTGAACCTGTGTTTAATATTCTGCTTCCTCATGGGTGTAATTCACTCCTGCCAAAACTCCTCCCATTGTTTTTTAATGAAATGAAGATATTTCTAACAATAAGACAAAAATGGTAGGCAATATAAATTTCTTAACTAGAAAATTTACTGCACTTTTATATAAAACAGTTGCTTTAAAAATATTAGGATAAGACCCAGAAGGCAACCAATAATAATGACTAATTCCTTTTAAGAATATGTGCTGTGTCTAAACTGTATTAATGCTGAGATCCAGCACCAGATCTTGGGTCTTAATAACATTCTTCAGTAATAGAAACAAGGCCAAATGGAAAGGTGCGTGCCTGCAGTTCCAGCTAAGTGGCTGGAGGTGGAAAGACCACTTGAGGCCACAAGTTCAAGGCCAGCCTGGGAAAGATAGTGAGCCTCTATCTGAAAAAGAAAAAAAAAATTAAGAGGAAATAGCGATGTTCTTAAAGAAAGGTGGATTCACGGACTAGAGCAGATATAGGATGAGACTGTAGTGCTAAAATAAGAAAGTAGTGAAAAAAAGTCTCCATTGACAGGGATACGTCAGAGGGATACAGGAGCCGGGTAAAAGAGACCCTGAAGGCTAAAAATGAAACAATATATGCCACAACATAAGGTAATATTGGATGATAACTCAAATGTAAAATGCATATTCACAACGCATGCTAATATAAATAAGTGAATGGGGAAAACAGGACGTCCCTGAGGAAGCATTCGGAATTATTTACATATAGTCTCTGCTCTCAGTCATCTGTGTGCCCACCAACCCCAAGTATGGGCTCTCCAGGTGACTTCCTTCCCGCAGCGTAGTGTAAACAGAGTAGAAAATTCATCACTTTATGTAGAGAAGTCTGAAAAACACCACTTCAGCCTGATGAGCAAGGTCAGCGTCAGCAGGGCTAAGTCATACGGGCGGTAATGCACCTTCATGGGATGAGATGAGGTGACAGTCTACCTTTGCGTCCTTCCTGCCCCAAACACATGACCCCTGTCCAAGCAAACAAGTCACAAGTTAAAAAGAAGTTTGCAAAACACTCGATCAGTAATCTTTAAAACTCTCAAGGTCATCAAAAGCAGGACAGCATAGAAGCTGCCACAATTCAAAGGTGCTTAAGAAGCCACAATGACTAACTGTAAGGAGAATCCTGGTAGGATTCTAGAACAGAACCAGGACACTAGGGGGAAAGCCGAATAAAGTGTAGAGTTTAGTTGAAAATAATGCATTGATACTGGTTAATTAAATGTGATAAGTTCACCATCAAGTGTGAATATGACAATGACAAGGAAAACAGTGTGATGTACATGGAGAGCTCTGTATGCTTTACAGTAAATCTATAAACCTAAAATTGTTGTTAAAAAATCAACAAAATGAGGTTAATATCTTGAAAATTAAACTCACATTATAGCAACTATCTAAACTTTTCAGTAAAAATAGTTAAATATTCAAATTTCATTGGAAGAAAACAACTTATTAGAGTATTTCAAAGAAGAATGGAGGGTTGAAGAGCTATCCTGAAAATTAAAAAAAGAAAGGAAATCTGACAAAACTTTCCAAAAAAATCAACCCATAAGTTTTAAATCTCCTTTTAGGCACACTCAAGCTCCAAAGAATGTGTTTCTTCAGAAATTATTTTTCCAGCTTATACAACTCATTTACCCTCCACTCTCAAGAATAAGCTCGCAATCTTCATTTCCACTCGGGATTTCAACCTGAAGTTTGACTGTCAAGGGCCTTCATATTAAAAGGCAGGCAAACAGGATTAGTATCATACGCATCACCTTTAAATGTTGCTTTTCTGCAATTTGGATAAGTAATACAGACTACACAATGCCTGGAGATCATTCAAAAAATAGGAACATAAAACATTTGACTTTAGAGTAGATATGAATGTTTATTGCAATGCAATATTTGTCACATTCATGGGTACACAAAACTTCAATTTCAAAGCAAATTTCTACTAATTATTTCTCATTTCATTAATAATAATTATATGTCTAACTGCTACACTTGCTTAATTACCAAGTGTGTGCATTACTACTTGTGAACTACACATCTAATTTTCTAAATATCTTCAGGTGGCTGATTCTCAACAGTGGTCATATGTGAGTCATTTTAATGTCTATAAGACAAATCGACTTCTAATGCTAAGTAGTAGGGGAAGTGATGGTTGTTTAGTTCAGATTAGTTTTTGCAGCTAAAACTGCATTTGACTACTTTTTTGGGGGAAGGGGAAAAGCATTATTGGCAATTTGACATCTTGAGTTCAAACCACACAGTGGCTATGATGTCAGGAAGTTTGTATTCTTTAAAACTTTTAGTAAATGCAGTTCCACGTGGTTTATAGAATGTTAGAATGTTTCTTTTGTTGTTGCTGTTATTGTTTTTTTGTTTTTGTTTTGTTTTTCTTTTTTTTTTTGAGACAGAGTCTCATTGTGCATTGCTGGCTGGCCTTGAACTCACAGCAGTCCTCCTGCCTCAGCCTTGTAAGTGTTGGGATTACAGGCAGGACCCATCACAGGGAATTGGAAGAAAATGTTAAAATGGAAAGAAGGGATGGGGGAGGAGATAGGAAGGGAGGGAAAAGGGGAAAAAAGAGAATAGAAGGAAAAAAATGGAAACAAAGCTTTTGTAAATAAGGCAGGGAAGGGGGGTTAAAGGGAAGGGGATTGGGAAAGAAAGAGGAAAAATAGTCCTAATTTGATGGTATAATTTTACATTTTAAACATAATTTCAGAATTAATCCATTTATTTATTGTTAAATAAAACCAAAGATCCAAGAAAAAAAAAAAGTGTACCTGAAACTGTAACTTACTATAATAAAGTGACTGAGAAAGAAGGATGTAACACAAAAGAGCAGAAGATCTTGTTATGAATACCAGTAACCAAGCACACTGAGTCTTTGAGGACTTTTCTTGAAAAATAAGCAGTTATAATTGGTTATTTCAAATTATGCCAGAATTTCAAACATGATTGAACTTTACATTTAGGGTGATTGATTTAGAATGTTTTTCTTAATAAAAATACAGAATATCTATTAAAATTTTACATTAAAAAAAAAGACTTTTAGTGATGCCCAAACAGAAGTAGAGAATTAAAATCTCACAGAAGGGATTTACTTATACAATGACCATGAGAAAGCAGAGTTTTTGGGTTCACCAGAAACAGAAAATTTCTAAGCAAACCATTGCTTTCTTGTAGCAAAAGAAAACCATAGAGAAATATCTTCTAAGGCAATAAAAGGAAAGTGACTTCTAGTACAGATATATTTCAACTGTTATTGTTTCCTAACCCAACCTGATAATACTGGACACTAATGGGGAGTTTTTGATAGTCTCTTCTTTCTGTGTCTCTGGATGACTTTGTGAGCAGGCGTGGGTGTGCTTAGATGGTAGATAGGTGAGGGTAAGAGTTGAGGTTGTTATGGTCGAAATGATTTGTTTATTCTTATTGCACTGATTGCTAAGTTCCCCTAAAATAAGCATAAATTGTATGTCCACCACAGAGAACTTATTTGTACAAGAAGCTAGGTAAAAGTGCAAAAAAATTATAAAAATATGATTTTGATTTCAAAAACTTATGTGAAGGTTAATGCACATAAGTATCTGAAGCAGCCTGATGGGTCCAGATGAGGTAGTGAGTTTGTCCCCACAGATTTACTGAATATCCCTTCGGTATCAATCCATTTTAGGTACTGAACATAAAAAACAGAAAGATACATTTGCCTACAAGAAGCTCAGAAATCCTGTTTCTGTAACATTTATATTAGCTACAATTTATTTATTGCTTAGTTAATCACTCCATATTTGCTTATCCCTATAGATTGTAAAGCTCCTGGACAGGAAGTCTCCTTTGGTAAGTTATCTACATTTCCTGACAGAAAGTCTAGCACATGATAGATATTTAAGAACTATTTGAATAAAAGAAGAAACGAGAGACTCTGCTAATTACAAACACAGTATACACTCTCCAATTTAATATCTTTCTTGTCAAACCACTAAGCCACAAAAGTGTACTTCCTAGTCTTCCTTCCAGCTTTAGTGAGTTGTGGGTCTTCTTGGAACATTCCCTTTGCTCCTTTTGCCCTACGAGTCCTTGTTCTTGCTCCATGTTTAGAATTTAAACAACCTGCCTGGAGCTGCACTAATGCCCGAGAGTTGACCTTGAAAACCAGGTTCTAGGGAAGACAAAACAGAAAGACAGATGGAGCCCAGGGCTCCGGCAATACTCTAGTATCTCCAGCCACCAGGGAAGAGCCCACTGCCAGAGTTCTTTAATGTTATACAAAAATAAGTTCCTATCTTATTTAAACCGCTAGCACATCCTCTCCTCTCTTGGTTACTACTAATTTAACGCATTATTTTCTAATTTATTCAGACCCTTCTAAGATGCTATCACTGATAATTAGATGTGTGGTGTGTTAAAATGTGTTGCTTATTTTCCACACTATTAAAAATCTTTCTGATTGGATTAAACCAGGAGACGAGTGGTTCCTAGTTGAGGATGACCCCCCCCCCACGCCATGTAGCAATGGCTGGGGACCTTTTCTGTATCTCAACTCTGAGGGAAGGGTTTGTTAGTGACATCTCAGATAGGACCAAACATCCTGCTAACATCTTAAACTGCATCGGACAAGCCCTACAACAACCACAACAACAAAAATGGAACCCAATATTGATAGTGTTGAAATTCAGAAACCCCGCAAAATGTTTTACTCAGTTACCCACAGGGCCCACCTAACTGTAAATTCACAATGGATTCTTCTTTAATGTGACGCTCTCTGTTGAATTTGCCTGCACACAAACTGGCCATTTTTCCTCAAACCAGAAAATAAGACTTGCTAAATAAAGGCAGGTTTTCTTTTTGTGATTAGATAGGGCGGGGTGGAGAATAATGCAGTAAGTATTGGCTACATGAACTTTCCTACATAAATGTGGAGTGATACGAAGAAACATGAGAAAGTACCTAATCATATAAACGGACCAACGTTTCAGAGACACAATAGTTAGGAGAACCGTGCTGCCAGAGGAAGGGAAGATGGCTTTGCAGATCAGTCAGCTTCTGATTGGAAATAAAGCTGTAGCTGAATTGCACATGGAGAATAAGATCTCCAGAATGAGAAAGTGGAAACATTTTGAGCAAAAAGAATCCTTTCAGAAAATCTCATCTCTTAGTCCTCATTTTCCTCTTAGATTCAAAGATAGAAAGATGGAAACAAAGAAAGGAAAGGAAAGGTTGGAGGAAGGAAGAAGGGAGGAGAAAAGAAGAGAAGGGCAAGAGAGAGAAAGTAGAAGGAAAGAGAAGAAAAAGAAAGAAAAAGGAATGAAGGAATGAAAAGGAGAGAAAAAGAGAAAAGGAAAAGGAGGAAGAAGAAAAGAAACAATTACTTGGCACTAAAAAGCACTCCAACATATGAATAATGAATTAAAATAAATGAAAACTAAAACACACAGAACAAAAAGGCTTCAAGTACGGAAAGATTCTGTACTTGCCAGCGAAATAAAGCTTCACCTAGCACTAAACAGTTAATATTTATAGGTAACTTTATAATCACTGCTATCAGCAGAAAAAAGCTACGTTATCCGATTGCCGTCACTTTAACCAAAGCTTGTGTCGTAAACCTTGTAATTTTCTGCTGTCATGCTCAACCACTTTCAACACATTTAAATTAGAAAGGACTATGCTAATTTTGTTTCATAGCCGGGGTAATTGTTGTAAGACGTAATTATCTTTTTTTTCCCCTGGTTGTTTTATTCTCCAGTTTTGTTTAAATCCAATCTCAGTTACCCACGTCCTTTTAAACCTGAGCCATATCTACCCCCCACCTGTCTGGAAATATTCTTTTCATCTTTCTTAGTTATAAAGAGCTTAGATGTTCTTCTCCAACAGCCAGGGTAGTCCTCTGTGATCTTCCTGAGGAACAAGGTGTGAAGCTAAGTTGGTGAATTAACTCTGTATTTAATTAAAAAGGTTGCCCTTTGTTTCCCTTATAGTAATGCTTAAAAAGCATAGAATCTATTTAAGAAAAAGTAGTAAAAGGATAACAGTTGAAACATTTGAAAAGAGAAGTGGGAAGAGGGAGCATATTTCTGTATTTAATGACCTGAAAAAAAGGAGAGACCGGAAGTGGATTTTAGAAGCGGTGTAATTCAGTACTGGAAATGTTAATCTCTAAATCCGGGACCCCAGTCCGAGAGGAAAGGGAGACAGTTCATCTTCCTTCTTGTATAGACTGAGATTCACCTCTAACAAGCTGCACAAAAGTAAAAGTTGATTTTGGTTACAAAGCATCAAAACTGGTCTAAAGAGGAAAACAGAGTCATGAAGAAATATATAATATTTTCCTACCTTCTGAATGCTTTAGTATTGGACAGAGGA
Source organism: Hystrix cristata (assembly GCA_004026905.1). Classification (NCBI taxonomy): domain Eukaryota; kingdom Metazoa; phylum Chordata; class Mammalia; order Rodentia; family Hystricidae; genus Hystrix; species Hystrix cristata. Next base: position 62,358 of record PVJO010004921.1, read on the forward strand.
GAAAAGATGAATCTTTGAGTACGCAATCATCTGAGAAGTTTTTGCCTGGTGAATTCATCTGTGTTTACCTGGTGTCCTCCTGATGACCCTTGGTGTCTGTATTACTTTCCTAGAGTCGGAAGTTGCAAGGGAGCAGATTTAATACAGGACATGGCCACATTACAACGTTCACACACACAAGCCAAATGCAGGAAGAGTGCAGAACATCTATCTATGTGCTGGAGACCCAAAAATCCGGTCAAGGCCTGGAAGCACATGGCAGTGTCCATGGCAATGGCAATCTGTGTCTGCACTAAAAGGCTGAAGAATATATACTGGAGCCAAGATACGATGTTCATGGTGGAGATGAGGACCAGAGCGCCCCCGAAGCAAACAGCAGCCATCCCCATGACAGCAAGGCCCCGAGCGCCTCCTGTGAGGAGAACAGCTGAGTTCACTTCAGGGAAACTAGCTGGAACAGAGCTTCTCCTGGGAAACAGCTACCTGCTACTCCTGCTCCCGTGCTCCTTTATGTTGTGTTGGCAACAGTCCTCAGGTGGATGCTCTACACCCAGAACCACCCCAACTCAGTCCAGCTGGGCGTCCCTTCTCACGTTGACTGTGTCAGTCCACTACAGTGTCTTTATATGAAGGGCTCCCAAGCTACCTGTATCCTGATGAATAAGTCACCTCCGCAGCCACAGTTAGTAGTAAGAGCATCACTAATTACATTGCCTTAAGATCTTGAGCAAATTGGAACATAGATTGTCATATGTTTATCGCATTTATATTAATGCTCAAGGCTGTTGCTAGGGTTTGAACGCAGGCATGAGAAGTCCAAGTTTAAATGGCAAATTCTCTGCTATATAAAAGGCTGACACTAAAGGAAGAAGGGGGCTAATGTCAAGGGACATGTCCACGATATTACACTCAGAACTCCTGTTTCTCTTTTTCTTGTGCATATAAATGCTGCAGCAGCTGGAGTTGGAAGAAGGAGACATATGCAAAGTCTGAGAGCCACCAAAGAGTCACAGAAGTAGCTATTCCATCGCTGCTCTCAATATGCTAACATCTGCAGCTTCTTGTCTCATGGCCTCAAGAGCTGGACAAAGAAGGGATTCAGTTTAGTCTAGAGGCCAAGAGATTTGAGTAGATTCTTGGTTTTCTAAAACCCATGAAAAATGTGTTTGAGGCATTCTACAACTGCAAACCATGTTCATTTGCATGCATACACATTTATGTGCATTTATTTAACTCCATCTATATCTTCTGGCCCACTACTCAGACAATTTAGATTTAGTCAACATAATGCTTTTTTTTCAAGTGGAGATATTTTATGGAATTTTTTTTCAATACTGAGACATGAATTCTACTTCCTCTTTCTTGCTTGCTTTTCTTTTGCTAATTAGCTAAGTCCTGAAGGCTGGGCTCCAACTTGTGGTCCTTCCTCGGCTAGAGTGCTAAGATTACAGGTGTGGCCCACCATACTTGGTGAGGAATTCTTGAAATTAATAATTTAAACCTGTATACATTTGCACATATCTGGAAAGCATGCATGCGTTTGAAGGATTGATGGAGAAAAGACTTGCTTTATTCGGGCTTCATAATTCAAGGCCTTGGCCAATCATCCGCCCCTCTCTTAGTGTACCTCAGTTTTCTTACCTGTACAATAGGGATGAGAGTGTGGCTTTCTACCTTGCAAGAATGTTTTGAAAATTTACGAGATCACTTTTCTAGAGCATTCTGAAATTCCTAGGGAAAGGTACTGTGAAAAATAAAGCATCATTATTCATTTTATTCTGGGACAGGACCCTTGGGGGGTCCTTGAAAAAGAACAAATAGAGTAATTTTTACTGGAGACAAAAGAGAAATGTTCTTGTCTGAAATTCCAAATTCAGAGAAAAACAACATTCCCAAGGAATCTAGTTCTATCCTTAAAATACTCTACTTTCCAGCACATTTTCCCCTTATGTGGCATCTGGATTATAATATGAAATCTGTAAGTGCGTGTGTGTGTGTGTGTGTGTGTGTGTGTGCACGTGCACATGTGTGTGTGTGACGGATGGAGACAGAGAAACAAAGAGAGAACTAAAAGGCTTTATAAAGCAAACCCATTTAGAGACATTCATTTTTGCTTATCAGCACTACTGTTGTGCAACGGGTTGGGATTGGTCCTGGTGTGGCTCACTTGATTGTCTACTTGAAATTCAAGAGAGGTGTTTTGCTATGGATGGCTTAATTTCTCTTCCTCCTCGTTTTCCTTGTTTTTCTGGTAGAAGGAAAAAAGTTGTGTGGACCACTAGGCAACCATAGTTATTAAAGATATTTCCACTGACGGTAAGAGACTAAGACAGGATAAAAGCAAAATTGTTCTCTGGCTGTGTGACTGATAGGTATCCATGCTAAGCTATTTGGGAGGAAAACCCAGCTTTGTGAAGAAGTGGCTCGGGAAGGATTTTTAACTTGCTATCATTCTTCTGCTCATCCCCTCTGCCAAAGAAACATGGGAAGGCTGCTGAGAAGATGGTCCATGACACCTATCTTTCCAGGGATTCTCTTTGGCGAATTGGTGCATCTTTTTTTCTGTCTGTTTTCCTCACTATGTGACTGCTTAACTCTGAAGCCTCAATTTCAACTCACCTTTGACCTGAAATGAGAAAAAGAAACATTAAGTATTTTTTGTATTTGACATTACGAGTACTGGAGCACCCCTTGGTTACTATCCAACCATGTAACAGAACCTTCAGCGTTTGATTTCCTCTCTTAATTTAAAGGAACTCGGCACAGGGCAGTTCGACAGTTCTGAGCGTAGAACTGCCCACTGCCCTGTCTCCCACTAGGGTCCTCTGATCTCCAGCTTCCTTTGCCCAAGGATAGCGCCAGACGAACCATTTCACAGGCTTTGAAATCTACGTGGAGCCTTATAGGATATTGATAGCAACACTCGGGTGTGACTGCAGCTGCCCTGGCCACTCCGAGGGGAGAGCTTCTTGCCTCATTCACAGTTGCAGTCTCAGACTAAGCCGGGCCACCTCAGTGGGTCTTTCTTTCCTCCTTCCCAGGATGTGTGAGCCTTGTCTTCACTCTGTCTGATGCTTTGCCCCCTTTCTTTTCCAGCCTCACTATACTCTGATGATCATGCCAGGCTTCAGATATTCTTCCTGGTCCTAAAATCTAAAGATCAGACTCAGCCTTACGGGTCATTTTATCCCTTGCTACTCAAGATGTGGTCCTTGGACAGACATCATTAGTGAAACCAATGAGCTCAATAGAAATGCTGACCTCTGAGCCCCATCCCTCACCTCTCAGATTAACATCTGCTTTTTTTTTTTTTTTCAATATCATAAACTTATTTATAGTGTGAGAAACACTGTCCTAACCCAACATGCTTCCTGGTTTAAAAATGGCATTGAATTCTTAGCTATACAAAAAATGACCGGAATTTAGAAATTCTGGTTTATCAGAAAAAATTCTGGACATTAGTTTTTCATGTGATTCTTCTGTGCGCTTAGAATTCAAAAGTATGGATAGGTCTAAAACAGTTACTCTCCAAGTTTTGTCCCCAGAACAACGCCAGACTCTCTTGTTAAACTGAAAGTTCTTAGGCTATAATCTAGACATGCTAATCAGAAACTCAGGATTGGGGCCCATCAATCTGTGTTTTAACAAGTCTTCTGGGTTTTTCTAAATATGATGTTTTCTCCTACAATAAAAGACTTCACTTGAGGAAGTGGGATAACTCTAAAGCAAAGAAAGAATGCAAAGAGACTGTCAAATCTTGAAGGAAATAAACCAATAAAATGATGCTTCCAGAGTTTTCCTTGTTTCAAGACTAGAATGTACTGTGAAGGGCTAGAATTCAAGAGCAATTAAATTGTCCATTTGGGATTCTGTTGGTGGGACTTCTTTGTAGTTTTCATCCAGAATCGAGTCTTTTCTTGGTTAATCTGCTCGAATGAATGAATCATTGGTCCTATCAGCCTGTGTCTACATGATAACATTACCTTCCCTTTTGTGCCCAATATTATATTGCACAAACATAATTTCTGGACATGGTCTCCTTCTACTTTACAACCTCTCTGTGCCATGTGCCAAATCCATCTCCCGTTCCTCCTTCTTCCAAGGTTCCTCACGTCCTTGGATACAGGTATTCAGTCTGTGCCTTCTGACAGCTGCTGGGGCTAAAGCTGTAACTTTAACTAGGGCTAAAGATGTCACTAAAGCAGCTCTGTTTGTCCCAAGGCTCCCACTCGACTGAAGATCCTTTTGAGATCAGAGTTCCCTGTGCAATGCTGCCATCTTCGCTGCCCTGTGGGAGGGGACACAGGCTGCTTTCCATATCACCTGTGAAGCTTGACAAGACATTTACTCAAACCCTGTGGGGTGGGAAGTGCCACACCACTCTAGATGCCGAGAAGTGGTGATCCACAGCTTTACAAAATGCTCTGATTTTCCTTCCTCACCAGTGTGTTTAACATCTCATTTTGAAGCACTGATGCTTCTCCAAGGAACAAAAGGTTAATCGAAAGATCCCACTGAAGTGGCCTCTTCCATTACAAACAAAAGGTCTATCTGAAAGCAAATTCCAGTCTCCACCTACAAGGCACAAACTGTTTGAAAGCTCTCAGGGTGCATTTTTCCCAGCTTCCAAAAATTAAGGCTTGGTCTTGATTACACATTTTATCTTTTACCTTCCACGAACCAACTCTTCCCCTTCTGCTGAGCTCCAATACCCATCCGCTCCCTATGTCGCCATAGGAAGTGCTCAGGAGCACGTAGAGAGGTTGTGGGAGTGAAGGCAGGAGTCAGACCTGGCAATCCTCGAGCTCCCAGGGGAAACTTTACCTATCACTTCCGTTTGTGCACAGGAGTCAAGCCCCCACACGTTTTGTGAGCATTTATTTTCTGTTCTAGGTGCCCGTGCCCTGAGTCCTTAGTAATAGACTCACAGAAGTTTCAAGCTGAGAGGGACTTAGAGTTCATGCTGGCTAGTGGATTTTCCAATGCATTTTAGTGGCAAAACTCTCTCTTTAAAGAAAACCTCACATGGAAGCTCTATATATGAAGCAGAATAAAGCGATGCCACCCTTGTTGAAACAAAGAGGGTCAGTGTGACTGTTCCTGCTCCTCCTTGCCACTGGGTATTGAGCTCTACCTGAAATCACTGACCTAACCCAGCCTATCATTTTACAGATGGGGAACCCAGGGCCAAAAGAACTTAGAAAAAGTTTCAGAAATACGTTTTTGATGAGCTTAAAACAGAGACTCAGGGCTTTTAGTTACCCATCCTGCTCCCCTTTGGCACCGACAATACTTTTATTGGAGCGGTTTTCATCTCTTCAGTTAGAAACTCATGTGAGTGGCTTGTTCCTTAGCTATGAAACTGAAAATCACTGACATGGCCTCCTCAAATCTAGGTATTTAGTTCTGATTTACTTCTATTTCTGCACCACATGTGCTAGGAGCACTGAGTCTAAATTTAGGGTTGGAAGAGAGTTTGGGGATGATCTTACCTAGCGATTTATGTACAAATCCAAATTTTGATGAACAATTTTGCCCTCAGATACAAAGAGATTTGGAAATTCCTATAAATCTCATCAGACATCTTTACCCATTAATGAAATGTTACTGCTTTCCTTAACTACACTACATTGTATACTTCATGGGAAACACTATATGTGATATTTACTATGTTAAATGTTTTCGCAGGTATTAAACTATCTCACTTTTCCTTAACACAGCAATATGGGAAGGCAGATATTTGATTTCCATCTTAGTGATGAGACAACAGATGTTTAGAGAAACATTCATGGGCACAAGTTTTGTGGCCAGTAAGTGAAATGGATCTTGGTTTTCTGAGCCCAGAGATTGGGCACTTGACGTTTTAGTTATGATAAAAAGTTGGGAAATATAACTTCTGAGATGTCATTTATGTGATCACCATTGAAAGTGGAAGCAGCAAAAGCCAAAAAGAAGACATTTGTTATTTCCCAGTCTGCCCAGGCTGCAGAACCAACCAGCTGACTCCATGAACATGTGGTGTGTCTAGGCCAGTCTGATCAGGAGCAGCAACCTCTATCTCTCTTCTCAGCGGCCTGGACCTGGAGTTTAGGATGAGAATGAAGAATGGGTGAAAATGCTCTGTCCTCCCATTGCGTGCAGGGCAGAACCTGTTCACGAGGGGGACCTCATTGCTGTGTCCAGGACTCTTTCACAAACAGGTTTAGAAACAAACCATCAGGACGCTAGCTGGGAGCTACACAAAGACAGAGAGAGAGAACTGTAGAAAACTAGTAGTGACAACAAAGGTTACAGTCACAGGCTAGACTTCTCTGTCACTGCAACAGAGAAAGAAGAGACCTGGTGACTATCACACCTCTTTCAGAGCGTGCAATCCCAGCGCTTGGGAGGCTCGGGCAGGAGGATCGCCATGAATTTGAGGCCAGTCTGTATTGCATAGTGAGATGCTGTCTAAAAAACCAAACAAGCAGTCCCAAAAAAGAAGAGTCGATTCTCTAATTGTTTTCACTATCTACACCAATCTCAAGAAATCTACCAGGACACTAACTCCTAAGTGTGTAAGTGTAGCTGGGAATTTCTTTTGAACAAGAAATTGGTATACCCAAGTATCTAGTTTTCATTTTCACGTGGATACCTAATAAGCCTCTCAAACTTAATGTACATAAAACCAAATTCGTGATGACTGTTCAAACCACTCGGTAGCTCATATAACTTTCTTCATTTCAAAAAATGGTTACTCTGTTCTTCTAGTTGCTCAGTAGACGAAAGAGAAGGAGGAAAAAAGGAAGAAAAGGAGGTAGGGAGGGAAGGAAAGAACTGGGCCCTGTCTGTAATTTCTCTCATTCTATCGCAGACAATAGTCTGTACTTCAGGAAATTTACTTTCCAGATACTGCATAACCGGAATCTGAGTAATTCTCACAGCTGCTGCCATGTCGAGCTGAACTTCCATGTTCTCTTGCCTGCATGGTTTTAAGAACTTTTTTCGTGTTCCTTTCTCCCTTTCTCCTGCAGCAGTTATTCAACAGAACCCTAACCCGACTGACCAAATCATTCAAAAAAAAATCAGATTGTGCCATCAGCTGGCTTCTTGTATATCTCAAAATAAAACCCCAAGCCCTCCCAGTGATCTCTCAGGTTGTTCACAATCATGTCTCCTCATCACTTTCTGACTCCATTCTTGATTCTCTCCACCAGTCTCATTTTACTGCAGCCAGTCTGACTTTGCTTTCCTCAACCACTTTCAGGGTGCTCCTGCCTCAGGAGGTCATGTTCTCTGTTCACCTCACTAGGAAATTTCTTCCTCCAAATATCCGCCAGGCTGCTCCCTCCTGCCTTCAGGGGGCTCAAATATCAGTGTGTCTGTGAGGCCATCCCTCTCTTCAATCCGGCACTTCATCTCCAAAGACCCACTGGGCTGCCTCTTTTGTCTTTCTTGGGTTCTATATTCTTCTCTCCTTTTATCTGAGGGACTCTGAGAACCAACAGAACATGGACAGAGTAACACTTCGTGATGTTCAAAGCTAGATCATGGGAAGTCTGCAGTAACCCTTGCTCTGGTGGAAGCCAGATACCATAGAAGACTCCTAATGATCTAAGCCCACATTGCTGTGAGGAAACCCATGGTAGCTGTGTATCCTGAGGAACACAGGATGGTTATGTAGGGGCAGAGTGATAGCTGATCAGACTCCAGTTGAATGAATAAACATATTTAATTTACTTGCCTCAGTTTGTTTCGTCTTATACATAACAAGCCCATAAAAGTAGAAGAATGAGATTTTTGGGGGGTGCTGGGGATTGAACTCAGGGCCTTGCACTTGCTAGGCAAGTGCTCTACCACTGAGCTAAATCCCCAACCCTGAAGAATGAGATTATTTAAAATACTCTCCCGACTATGGAATTCCCTCTTACAGACATGATACCAGGCGTGGCCTCCAATGTCTCAGTCTCCACCTTCTCACAGAAGCAGAGCTTCTAAAGGTCTTAACATACACTGACCCCAGGGAGAGGTCATCAGAGGAAAATAAGTGAGGAAAATTCTAGGAGAGGAGCGGTGAACATAACTCAACTGAGGATGGTTATCGGAACCTGACTGTGGTGTAGAGTTCTGGCCAGGACATCCAAATGGCGCCCACCTCTCATTCCTCACTCATTTCTGGAGGGACCTGATGATTCTATTTCATTCCACAAACACACATAGAATACCAGCTACTTGAGGGGGACTGCAAGTACAAGGACAAAAGGATATTTGATTTCCTACTATTAGTGTATGGTAAATGAAGGGGGGGGGAGGAGAAAAGTAGAAAAACATGTAAATTGAAAACAAAATGATGAAAAATTTAAAGTGATTTAAAAGTTTGCAAATAATAGTTTTGGCAGATGCTTCAAACTGTTTTTCTTTCTTTAATTTCAACAACAAAATTAGGTTTCTTTACCTTTTCCCTGTTGGTACTTCTGGGGAAAGTAGAAAAAGATTGCATTTGTATCTTTGAGCAGAGAAGACTGGATAGAAAATCTCTTGGTCTACCATTGGTATAAGTCAAAAGTAATGACTTCTCTGGCTTGAGGCAGAAACCCATCCAGGAAAACCCGAGAAGAGGTATAATGATGCCACCAGCATGCAAAATAACTACACTATTTGGCCATTGCTTGTGTTTGTGAGTTACATCTATGAGATCCCAGTCTTTCACAATGGCATATTACCAATGATGCAAACCACCTCCACTTCCTGTTGTCCAGAACAGGAAATATATTTATGTAATAACTCATGTACAGCTGCCAAGAAAGTTATTTCCACTCCTACCTCACACTTGCCCACAGCTTCATACCCATGAATGCCTTCCCGCACCAACAACATCCTGAACCCTGAATCCAACAGGTGTCTCTACCTCTTCCTAGGACCAAGAAGTTTGAACAAGGAACAAAGTTGTATTTCTATCCTTCAAGTTCTTATGAGAGTAAGTGGACAAAGTCACCCATGAAATGGGAGCAAACACAGTCTGAAGACTTCTGCCTCCAGCATGGACTAAGATGGATATTGATTGGCTCATCCACACAGCTCACAGCCTGTTCTGGCTCTGCTCTGACAGTGCTCAACTCAGTGGCCCAGGTGATGTGGATTAGTGTACTGTGTTCAGAGGAATCTGTCTGTGAGCTGGGAGCAGCCACCAGCTGAGCTCCAGAGTCTTCAAGGGATGTTTACAACTTGCGAGTCCACAGTGAGACGGGCTTGAACAAGCCGTTGCAAGTGCAGGATAAATGGGAGGCTGCAGCACATGCTGGTGATGCACCACAGCTTGACTGCTCTATTGCTGACCTTAAAGGTATTTTCCCATTCAGAGTGCGCTGGGGGCCTGGTGGCAAATACCAGTAATCCCAGCATTCTGGGAGGTGGATGCAGGAGGGTCATAAATTCAAGCTCAGGATGGGCTACGGGGCGATTTAGTAAAATGCTGTCCCCAAATTAAAAATAAACCAAGAAATAAATAAGTAAGAGCTGAGAGGTAGCTCTATGCTAAGTCCCTGGGTTCCATCTCTTGGTCCAGTTTCTTTTCTTCAGATGCTTATGATCCTTCATCCATAGGCATCGGTCGGGCAGCAACAAATCAAGGGGATTTTAATTTTTTAAAATAAGGTAGCGATGATTATTTTTATCTTCGTGTTGCTCTTGCTTCACCCATACCTGCCTTCTCCGTGTTTTGGAGAGAGAGGGATGGAGGGATTCTCTCATCCAGTCCTCCTGCCCCACGGGCTGGAGCTTCAGGCTTGCTTTCACCTTAATGGGTTAACTTCATAAAACGGCAGCTCTTTATTCCAGCCTGAGATTTCCCATCATACTTTAGGACCAGCGAACCGTCCCTTCTTTGATGGCACCTTTTGGCTCCACAATAGAAGCCAATTTGTTAGACTTCTTTACAGGTCAGGGGCTACGTGAGGATGTGGAGGGCGCAGCAGTGGGCACTGGAAAATGAAGTTGTATTCGCTTGGCAAATTATACGTCTGCTGCACTTTATGGGCCCTGATTTCCTTCCCTCTCCTTTCCCCTCACTCTCCCTGTCCCCTCCCCATTCCCTTGCCTTTTCTTTAAACTGAGGAAGCGTGTATGTGAGATATCGTCACATATCCAGTTAATGTAGGTTAATAGATTGATTCCAGTGACACGGATCATAATGAACAGTAAATTGTTTTATCTCTTAAGTCTTATTTGGTCAGCCAGGAAAACATATGAGGTAATATGGCTTGGACTAAATGGACCGTATAATAGATCTCCTTCTAAAGAATAAGGACAGGGGTGACAGCACCTCTTATGATTAATGAAAATAATAATGGTCCTGAAATTGAAATTTTTCTAATTTTTTTCCCTTCTCCTCTCTTGGCTGCCACCAAAAACTTCAGCCAGGAGATGATTTGTGTACAGTAACAGGCTCTGAGTTCTTCCTCAGCTAAGAATGCACATTTAGGGAATGCGAGGAGGGGAAAGAGGCAAGGGAATGAATTGGCTTATGGAATTCAAAATATGCCACTTGGCAGGTCAGAGAGGCTTAAAGCAAATTTCTTTTTCATAGAGTTCTCACGTAGAAACTTCATATGCAGCCTGTGGATTTGGGTAATGTCATTGCTACGAGACACATTATAGGTCAATCTGATTATTTACCTAGATTGAAGTGGACTCCATGTTTGGATTTATTTTTAAACCATATAGTTTCCTGCCTTCTACTCCATTTTCCTGTGGCAAAGTAGTTTTGTTTTATACCATATCTACACATCAAGGTCTATGTCTTCTCACTGGCTAGCAGGAAACAAAAGCAAAGGCAGGTCTCAATTTTTCAGAGTAGAGCTTTGAAATTCTTTGAGGAGAAAAGGAAAGAAGGGGGAATTTTGTTTGTTTGTCAATAAATGTAAAGACACTCTCACTTTGAAGGGGGGAAGGGCAACAAATTCTCGAGAATGTCCTAGTCCAGGCTTACTTGAACCTCAGCAGCTGGTGGAACATGGGGCTGTGTATGATTAGAGCGAGCTTCTATTCCTGGGTTTAGGTGAGGAGGGAATTAAATCCAGCAAAAAGGATGAGGCCCTTCAGCCCACTTGAGTAAGGACTATTACCTTCGAGCCATTTCTTCCACACTGCGGGTCACATATCATTTGGACAGCAGCCTGAGAAACGTATTCAGTGCCTCGGACAGGAAAGACTCACATAACTAGCCACCATCTTTCTCTCAGATTCTCTTCAAAGGCTGTATAAACCAGTTTCCCAGAAATTTGTCTTAAGTACTCGCTTCCATAAATTCTTCATGATAATACAACATATTCTATCTGAGTTTTGCCAAACCAAAATAGCCACCTGTGGAATCGGGCAAGTCTTTTAACAATCCGTCTAGCACATGTTTGTTTTAGCAAAATGAATGCTTATGCAGCATACAATTAAGAGAGTAATATTTATCCAATATAGACAATTCTTTAATGTTCCACTGAAATCAAACTTCCTCTAAGAACCTGCTAAGTTAGTTTACTTTTATTTTTACTTTTTGGCCAGTCATTATGGCAAGCTGTAGAGCCAACATTTCCATTCCTTTACAAATAAAAATATTAACAAAATATTATAAAGGTTGTTTTTGACAAGGAAAAAATAAGTTTACTGATCTTTAGATTTATATTTAGATTTAGATTACTACTAAACTAATAATTTTTAAAATTATAAATTATAAAATACCATATAACACGATTCTATTTAATCATGTTTTCAGGTCCATATATAATTAAAAATGAGATTATATATAATTTATATCTTGGTAAAGATGTATACATATACATATCCATACTCCTATTTCTTTATGTTATGAAGAAATAAATGGCCAGCTATTTAATTTTGGTCATTTTCAAAAAGATGGAATACTGAAAGCTGAAACAAGGAAGAAATTACTACAGATATTTTGATCATTTTTCACATTTCCATGAAAAATCTTTACTTTTTCAATAAAATTAAAAGTAGTTACTTGTTCTCTTGTATTGCTCTAAGAAAGTCAATAACAATAAATAAAGGATCTTTTGAACAGTGCTTGGAAAAGTTCCCTTCTTTCAAACTCATTTGGTAAATTTTTCTTTCTGGGGCATTTCTTGATATTCAAAGATTGTGAAAGAGTGAGGAATGTTTCTTTAAAATAATAAAAAATACTATGTTATAAAATACATTTGATCTAAACTCAAAGATGGAGATAATCCATTTAGTACTCCATTGTGCTGGTTTTATGCATGTTGTTATATGTTATCGTTTTACTTTGTTTCTGTAAACATATTGAAACTTCTATTTCTCTTTATAAAAAGATGTTTTTCAATTTGATTATTTTATGGACAAAATCTTTACTGCTTGAATTTGCAAAAAATTGTACTGATAATACAAAATATTTTTAATAGGAAGAGACCTGTGGGCCTAAAAGGAATGCTTCAATATTTTGTAGATTTTTTGGAGTTGAAACAAACTTCTATTGCTCTGAAGTAGTGAGTATCCAGCCTCCTGGAACCCACAAGGAAAACTATCCCACTTGAGAAATCAAGTTTCAGCATGCAGTCTAGGAAGAAGTCTTAGTTTACAAGGTTTGAAAATTTCAAACTAAGATTAAATATTATAAATATCACTATTTTTAAAAAGGATTATGATCCATGATGTTTGATAGTACTGAACAGCTTGGAACACATCTCAACCCAGAAATGACTGCACAACATAGCAGAAAATGTCATTAAGCCCACATCCATGTAGTCTGAAGGGCAGAATATATATTTTAGTTCATGCTTCTGTCTGTTATTAATAGAGTTTCCAAATGAATCCAAATATTGCTCATTCAGTTGAGATGTCCATTTCTACCATTTGTTAGTTCTCAAACCATACTGGTTTTTCATTAAGTGCACATTTATTAATGTGTACAAATGTCTCTAACTTTAATCTTCAATCATTTATGTGGTCAATTGTGAGAAATCCAGAGGAACAATTTTTGCAGAAGAGGTGAAAAAGTATGGTAAGATACCCTTGTTCTTCTAAATTTGCAAGGAAACTGGGGTTCAACTTTTGTTGTGTCCCTGCTTTCAAATTTGAGGATGTTTAATGACCATTTTACTTTCGCATTCCCCATATACGACTCCTGTACTCTGTTTTAATTACCCAAAGTATATTCAAAAGACAGGATTGCCATTTTATTTATAATGGCATATCTTTGTAAACATCCAGAGACTTTGATTAACTAAACTTTGTTACATACACATGAACACAATCTTGTGCACATGTGTATGTATGCATTTATAATGAGGAAGAAGAAAAAAGAAATAAAAGCATGTATGTACTACAATTCCAATTTTGTTTATGGCTTATATACATGTAGAAAGAGTGAAAATAAGGATTAGGAAAGACAGTGATCATTCATAGATGCTAGGATTAAGATACCATTTTAAAAATACATTTCTATATCCTACAAAATTTTGACATAGGCGTATTGCTGTTACAATTTTAAAAAACCCTAATTATTTCTGTATGCTAGGCACAATTTTCCTAACACATTTATCCCTCATAACCACGTTCAAATAAATACCAGTTTTATCTCATTTTAGAAATAAGAAAATGGAAAGTCGCAGAGGTTGAGTAAATTGTTGAATGTTATAGAGTTGTTATAGTATGGGGCTAAAATCTGAGCACACACTGTCCTGTGCCAAAGAATGAATTTTTAGTACATGTTTAGATTGTCTAAAGAGTAGATTTGTGATTATATAGTTCTTTAAATGTTATTAACTTGCATGATAAAATTAGCTCAGTCAACCCCAAATATAAAGTATTCAAATGTGAACCAAAACAAGCACATTAACATGTTTCTGATGTGAAGGTTCAGAATTGTTTGATCTTATATAATTTAATCACTTTATTCTAATCATAGATTTTGCTAACGAGTTTATGGTGGGCAATCTTGACCTGTTTTCCTGCTGGTGAAGAGCACGCTGTTAAAGACTGGGTTCTTGAGGCTGCGTCTCTACGTTACCATGTAAAGTGGTGGTGGTCTGCTTAATGGATAGGTAAATGTATGGGGATACTATTTTGGGTGCCCAGTGAAAACCATTTCTTACCACACAGTATGTAATTAATTACATAGTTGTTGTGTCTTGGTCTTGGCTTGAATTGTGGATGGCCATTAAAGACAAGAAACTTGCTTTAAATATGTTGCTCTTATAAAAGAGCTTTGTTCAAAAGGGAAAGTCGCGGGCCTGTAGGAAAGTAACTGCATGGACCCATTGCCTCCAGTTTTCTCTTGGCAGAGTCCTTCAAAGCTCTTAAATTCCAAATCTAAATATTCTCCTATTCCCCCAAACACATGTGCCACCACTAGGGTTCTAAGCAACTAGAAGAGGAAATATGTATAGTTGGTCTTCATTTCTGTGGGCCCCTCGTTGCCAGATTCTACCTACAATGGATTAAACACACAAGGGGAAAGAAATTTGCAACGTGTACAGATACATTTTTTTCTTGTCATTATCCTCTAAACACAGTGAAACAACTACTTGCAAAGCATTTACATTGCATTAGATAGTCTAAGTCATCAAGAGATGATTTAACTTACATGGGAGGATGTAAATATTTCACCATTTATAGAAAAGACTGGAACGCTGACTTTGATATCCCCAGTTGTGTGTCCTGGAATCAGTCCCCATGGATGTCTCCCATTCAAGTACTAACCCGGCCTGATCCTGCTTAGCTTCCGAGATCAGAAGAGATTGGAGGCCCTATGGATGTCAAGAAATGCGTACAGTTGCAAACCGAGTCTTTAGCTCTCCTCTGCCCTATTGGTGTCTCTGTGCCCCTTCTTTTGAGCCCTAAGCACTTTAGGATCATTATCAAACATGCTCTTTGGCCCAGTCTTGCTTCTTGGCCACCTGCCCGGAGGATGTGAAAGATCCAGGAACTCTGCTTGTTCTCTTCACTTTCTCCAGTCCCAGCTCTGTTTTGTCCCCCAGGCTATTCTGTTCTCACTTCCACCCATATAGTCTCACTTCTTTTCTATTTTGTCCCAATTTATAAACACTTTTATCTCTCAGCCTTTTCCTTCCTCTGGGGGAGAAAAAAATACTAAAACAAACAAAAACTATACATGCTTAGCATAAATGTAGTCCTCATCTGTATCAGAGAAAAAGAAAGCTACAGGTTTTTAGAACAATTCATCACAGTAAAACCAGCATTAGCACATGTTGAACTTCTTAAAATTATACTTTAAAAGCCCTTTAAAATAGTCTCTCAACTTTTCTCCACCTTCTTCTATAATTTAAGTACCAGAAATATGACTACCTAAATATTTCGTGTTGCATATTTTTACTAAATTTGCCAACTGAATTGTTGAGAATTTCAGCTGTTTTATAGGTTGTATTTGTTGTCTGGGGTTTGCCTGGGAGCCTATTTAGTGCTGAAGCATTTTACTGTGGAATCCTGTGTACTAGGCTTCAGAGGCACCTAATATGTTCTTTGCACATTCCCTAACTCTTCTGCCACAAAATCTCTCCCTCATGCATTCTCATTCTGGTTTTTGAAGAAGACGTATGTCTTTTCATATTTGCAGATTCCTGTGTGAAACTTGAGATCAGCCTTCGGGAGTCTTGTGTTAATTAAAAGAGGGAAATCAATGGGCCCATGAATCCACCTTTTCCTGGGGTTGATTAAAATCCACGAAGAAATTAAGACCAAGTTAAACAGAAAGACGACATGGGTGGGAGAAATATTTACTGTGTATACACAACTCTCTCTCAAGCACATACAAAATACACTTGACTTTTTTTATTGAAGAAAAAAAGATATTAAAAAATCCAGTGACTGATTTTGCTTCTTGAACCAAATCAAATATTTTCTTGTCAGAGCGCTCATAACTGCAGCCTGCAGAGGTCATGGCCCTAACTTTCTCCTTTAGATGGTCTGTGAGTGGAATGTCCTTACGATTAAGGCTCCTTTTGTTTTCCTTGGGAGGGTTTTGCTTACACTGGCAAGCGCCTGAGACAAACCAAGGTTCTCTAGACTCTGTTTATTAGATTTTTATCTTCTTATCAGAGTCCTCCTTCTTAAATCATGTCAGCATTTTACCCTTCTTCAGGGATTCCTGGTGTTTTATTGTCTCTGAACTGCTCGGGGGGTGGTCGAGGACAGAGCTGGGCTAACAAATATAACATTTATATAATAGTAGGTGTGGGGAGGAAGCTGCCTTCCCTTATTATTCCCACACCCTCAGAGGCTTCCTCTCTCCCTGCCTCTGGGCTGCAGGGAAGCCCATCGGCCCATCGCTAGTTCAGCCCCTGCTTATTTGTCAGCAGAGGGACATGGCTTCTCTGTGGACAACCTGCTTTCCAGTCACTTCGAGTGGCTCTTTTACAAGGTAAAGCCATTTTTAACCATTCGGAGGGACCACAGCCCAAGAGAGTGGGTGATAACTTTGAACCTAAGAATAACATTGGGTTTTATTCATAGAACTAATCGAGTTCTTGAGGGCCCATTCCCGCGCCTGCTCTTTCTAACCACACTGGACTGAAGCTTTGAAACAAGCTGATGAAAGGTAGCCAAAGCCTGTCCAGATTTAGATAAGGGTGGGATTTTATGGGACAGTGGCAAGGGGAGGCGGGAAGCCAGGAAACTGAAAGTAATGCTGACTGGTGGGAATGTGAATAATCACTCATCGAAGCCCACATGACTCATAATTGTGTTAATTTTTTTTCTTTAGCAATAGGCTCATCATCCCAAGTCACATGCTTTTTTAAAATTTCCTAACCAATAAGCTTAACTAGAAAAGATCCACGTCTATCCACTGAGGCCAAAAAGTGGCTTTACTATATTGTTCCCTACTGCTTTCAGAATGGCGAAACTCTAAAACAGAATAAGACAAAGTCTAAAGAGACGTGAGGTTCTAAGACAGATTACATGATACAAAGATTCCCTTTGGTATGGATTGATTTTTAGTTATTTCACACCCACCCATGTGAGGTGAGAAGTTGATCTACATGGGGAGAAATATAGTCATTAAACAGTATTAACATGCTTTTTAACGTTCATCCACTCTTTCAAAAAATACTTATTGAGTGTTTACCTTCATGAGGTATTGTTTATCTTGGCGTCCCTAGTCTACCACGACAGTGCCATAACTGCTCAGTGTACACATCGTCATCTGTGTGCTCTGTCTTCCTGCCCTGCCCCTGAGAACATAACTCCTCTTCCCAGTGATGAGTGGCCAGTTCACGCCTACTCTTTGTTAGGATCTTGGAGTGTGTTAAGTGTTCCATGGCAAAGAAGAAAAAATTCCATGGAGGATTATATGGATCTCCTCCTCCTCTAGTGAATCGTGAATGACAATTTTTTTTCCTTCAGAGCATTTTCCCAACTTATTAAAACAATAAGTTCCTGTGGAAAAGTGCTTAACATAACAGTTTCAGCGCCAGCTTTCCCTTCCAGCTGATAACATCACAGTGAAGGAAGAACGCAAGGCTTGGAAATTTGGGATTAAATATGACCAACATGTTTTTTAAGATAAAAATGAGTAGTGAGAAAAGATGTTTGAAATTCTACCGTGGAGACTTAAGTGCATTTTTCAACTGAGTTGCTACTTAATTTTTTTGTCAAGTCTCTGGCACGTGTTTTAACAAACTTATTCTCTCAACCCAGCCACATAGTCAGACTTTATCTGCGTGATTTGCTGTAGGTCTCTGTACTGCAGCTATTTAGGCTCCCACTTACTTCTCTGGCATTATCATCTATTTCACCTTCAACACTGATTTCTTTTACCTTTCACAGAAAAAAAAAAAAAGAAAATTATGAATACGATCAAGGTCTTCCCTGGAATACAAAGCATACAAACACTATTGCTAATAAAATATGATAAGACATTTGGTGCCTCATTAAGCCAAACTTTCCAGGGCTTTCTAAAACTAGTGAAATGGTAGTTATTAGCTCCTTGTTAGTACTCTTTTAGTAATCTGTCAAGAAGGCTACAGTTTACTCAAGGTTATTCCTTCATTCATCATCTAGCCAACATGTATTTACTAGCCACTATCTTCTGGTCAAGTAAAATCAGCCCCCGAGAAAGAGTAGGGATTTGGGGTGGGGGTTTATATTAGAGGAGGAGAAGAGGCGGGTTGAACAAGGAAAGAGAACAAGCAAGGAAAGCTCAGTCCCCAGAACACACAGGAAGGAATGATTGGAGGTGATTTCCCGGTCAGGACAGAGTTTGGTAATGAAGGGCTCCTGTGCCGTGCTGAGAGATGTGGGGATGTTTTCCTCACCTCCTGTTTCTTCCTCAATAAAAATGAAATTAATTCCCAATGTGATCATTAGCCTTATTAGCCTGTGCCTAAGTAATATTAATTTTATTAATTGCGAACATATCACTCACTTGTTAGTTCAGCAGAAGACACTATGGCACCATGTTTTCTGGGGCCATTTTGGCAAAGGACTGCTTTTCATGTATGTTACCAAGAGAGAACGGTGGGGGCCGTGCTTCTGAAATCAGCCACGGGAGTTAGATAGGCATGCTGCCTGCTCCCGGAGCAGATGCTCTGGCATTCCTAAAATACTCGTTCTTAGAACACTAATTTGTCCTGTGTATATGGGGGAAGCATAAAAGCATTAACAACGGAACAAAAAAACGTGATAGAGCAGAACACAAATGTCTAATTTCCTACTCTAGATCCAACGACAGACATGAGACCTACCAGGGGTAGTATGAGGGTATGTTTATGAGTGAAGTTTTAAAAATGAACTGCACAGCTGTACAAGAGTACCTACTTGTTCCTAGGAAGAGAACTCATAGCCCAAAGCCTCCACCAAGTGGGGCATTTTTAAGGGTACCCAGCTATGGTACACTTCTTGTCGTTACAAAGAAATAAATTACCATGGGATGAAGGTGGAGGAGAAATCCATAATAATTTTTGTTTATATCTTACATTTCAAAATTGTCTTTTTCTTTTTAAACTATGTTTAGACCCGTATCAAATTATCTCTTATTCTATGTTTATAAACAAGATTTAATATTTTTAAATATTATAAAAGCAAACTTGAGAACCAGGCATGGTGGTGCTCACTTGTAATCCCAGCACTGCAGACCCTGTCTTAATCACCACCCACCAAAAAAAATAACAAACAAACAAACAAAAGGAAGTAAACCTGGAGACAGAAACAACTTTAAGGGTCAGAAAACAGCAGAATGAAGAACACTAGAGTGAGTGGGCTCCATAGAAACTGTTAAGGTCATGACCATAGCAATTCTGATTTGGGTAATAAAATAGCCGATTTCATTCAGGCTTGAAAGTCACAAAAATGCTTCAGTGGTTGAAGGTTTTCAGATGTGTTACAGATTCAGCACAAGAGAAAGCTGACTAGATAAATTAGTATGATTTTATATAAAAAGAAGAAAAATTTTTAAAATGTATATATACCAGAATTATTTTTAGATATGAAGTGCAAGAGGAATTTAAACTTATTTTATCACTCAAGGTGAACAAGACAGAAATCTTCTAAGTTATGGCTCAATAGGTTTTCCTCACCGTTCTTTCTCTCTCTCTCTCTCTCTCTCTCTCTCTCTCTCTCTCTCATTTTTCTTTTATCCTCCATTTCCACCTCTTTCCATAGTCTATCTAGACTATCAACCTTTGGTACTCCTTGATACGCACACAGACATACAAATACATACCACTTCTTCATGCCCTGTGTGTTACACACATAACACTCCTGCACATACACATGTGTATACTCATGCATAAACAACACTCCACACACACACACACACACACCCCCGATCTACTCTTTATTATTTTCTTAGTTGCAGCAGAGTGATGACTTGGCTATCCCATACTGTTTGGAGTTGGAATTGTGCAGAGCAGAGAGTAATGAGACAGACATAAGAAGGAAATTAATTACTGGCGATATGTGCCCATCTATTTCTCATTCCTTCCTCGCATGCTTGATGACTTCTCATAGGACAGCACAGGCTGGTTCTTGCTTGAGAGCAGCTCCATAGAGATGCCTGTCCAGGCCTCCCTCACCTCAGCCTTGGAATGAAAGCAAAGGCAGCCTGATAGGGAAAGGAGATAATGCATGTGCACTGGGCCTTCTGCAGAAACCAGCTTCCTTTCAATCTCTCTACAAGATGGAAGATGGGAATTTTTCTAAATGAAATTTTTGTTTTGTTTTCTAATAATAGACTTTAACAAAACATATAGACAAAAGGAGAAAAGCAACAAGTATGACTGTAAACAAACACAGAGTTTTTTGATGAAACAAGTTGACAATATTTATCAGAAGCCTTTAAAATGTGGTGTCCATTGATTTAGCAATTCAGGTTTTTAGAACATAGACCAAGAAAGTTACCAGGGGCTGAGAAATAAAGCTTAATGTCCAGTGTCCCTATCGTAAGAATTATGGTGTCATTTACAGTGGCAAACATGTATGAATAAGAAAATATTCAACAATAAGGAAACAGTTAGAAAATAAAGAAGCACTATCGTAACAAAACAATAAATAGCCATTGAGCGTCCCTCTAAGAATCATTATACTGAGAAAGAAATATACACGATAAAATTCTAAGTGACACTGAATGATGTTAAGTCCTGTATGCACACCGATCTCAATGAAGAAACCCCAAGAAAATAAATAAAGAATAAATAAATGCAAAAGATTGATATGAAAACACCAAAGAAGTTACCTGTAGATGATATGATTGTGAATAATACTTTCTCTGATGTTTTTAAGTAACTTCCAAGATTTTTACAAGGGCGATTTAATGATAAAAATAAATTGAATAAACTTTATTCTAAAAACACAGTGGGATTGATTAGCTCTGTTTACTTAGCTTTACAGGTTTTCATTTTTCCCATGATTGTATTATTTAAAGTATATTATGAACAGAGTGGAAATATTGGACACTATGCAGGAGCTCCCAATACACTAAAACATATTTCCTAGAAAATTCTAGATGTTGGGAGAAAAGTGCATCATCTAGTATTTAAAATCTATACACTGTACTCTAACACCAGTTTCTCATTGCTGTCATCTAAGCTGTAGAAAATATGAGACATTTCTATTAGTGTTTAAAATTTGAATCTGGAATATTACCAGTTATTCCTAAACCTCTAATAGTAGACATGTAAAGTGAGCTATTAAATTTATTCTTAGGTCAAATAGGAAATGGAGGGTAGGTTTCATTGATCATCTATTTATAAAAGTCTAAAACTTACAAACGTTTCTATTTTCAGCAATGAAGGAGACAAATATTTACCAACCGCCTCCTGCTCCAGAACCTGCTCGGTCCTGTAGATACGGGCTCCGCCTCTGGAATGATACAAAACCGGGTTCAGTTCTCAGCTCCAGCGCAAGCTGCGTGACCCTGGCCAGGTAACACAGCAGACGTCGTGTTTCTTGTCTGCAAAGGGAAGTAATAATGGCAACGATGCATCCCGAAGCCCGTTCGTGCAAAGAAACACAGGGCCCATTCCTGGGACTCAACTTCTGAGGCTGAAAGTGAGGGTGCAGCTCAGAAGAGACACGTAGACGGGGGCGCGGGATGTAATTCCTCCAGTCTGAGACTATCCTGAGGGCACCCAGCCAGTACTGGCAGGATGAAATCACAGGGATGCGCCATCTAAGCGTTTCTAGAATTACAGAATAGAGTGTTAACGCTCTGCCCAGAAGGCCGGTGTGTCTTGTGTCATAGTTACATAGGATGACATAGTTTACAGAGAGTCTTTAAGGCAGCATCCTCTGGCCTCTTAGGTAGGGTGTGTGGGGAGGAGGGGAAGATCCTTTCCCCAGCTCAGTGCTTTCCTGTGGAATGAAGCCCCATGGCTGAACTGTCCAGTCCCCTTGCTCCCTCCATCCTTACCTCCGGGCTAGTGCAGACTCCGCTGACAGATGAGTTTGGCAACAGGAACAGCCCCTCCGGCTCAGCTGCTTTCTGGCCTCCTGCAGGGAATCTACACTCTCTCTGGGTCCTAACTGGCTGAGCAGAGAAGACCCTGCCCTCGGCAGAGCTCCCTGGTTTCCAGTGCCATTTGTCACACAGTGCTGAGTTGAATTCAAAAGAAAAACCACTTGGCAACCAGACCTAAGGCAATATCCTCAAACCCAACCTGAGGAATGACAGTGCTTTCATTGGCAGCTACACAGTTCCTTTCATGCTAAGGGAGTGCAGATTTGGCCCTCCATAACCCCCAACCATGATTCTGTCCGTGCCAGCAGCATTGGTTCTGAAGGTACACAGCACAGAACAAATGCGTTTAGTCAGTAGAAAAGAACAGCTTCGAAGTACTGGTTAGGGAGACTCAAACAGCTGCCTTATATGCGTGATATATTACAGTATGGTCATGTAATTATACTTGAAGGGACAAGATAGGATTCATTTTCCATCTAAAGCCATGTAGTGATGAGCTCTGTTAGCGTAAGTTTCCTCCAAATACAGGAAAATGCTGCTGGGCTGAGCTATCTTGTTAGTGCATGCCATTTAAATGCTGTCAATTTGCAACAACAGAGTTGCAAAGAGCCCCTGATGTCATCAGGCATTATGCTAGCGTCAGCCAAGAAATCTCTGACAGTTTTGCCTATAATGCCCACAGTGTGTTCACTGCTATAGAAAAATATGCTGGGGCTTATGGAATTTCCACTAATATAATTATGCCTTTTGCTCTGCATTAGTACCCAGTGGAACAAAAGATCAAGTTTCTGTGCCAAATTCATCATCAACAATGAAAAAGTAACCACTGTTTTCCCACTGTTTCCAAAGTTGATGCAGCCCAGCATGACGTTAGTTCTTAAGATTTTTTTCAGTCATGTGGCATTTCACCCATGTAGAAACGCCACGTACATTTTACAAAATTATGCTGCAATCATCATAAAAAGGAATTTGGGGGTCATTTAGAGAATTGGAAATCACTGAAGGGAGTTTGTTCTGTAGAATTAGTTTAGCGGCATTGTAGGAATAAATGGACTGGACAAATCACTTCTAGAACAGAGTAGCTTACACCAAATTTCTAAACTATTTGAAATTGTTACACTGAATTTCTTACCCTAAACAGCAAACAACCAAACCAACCAGGGTGATTTCAACAACTAAGAAATGTTTACTTTCCAATCCTCTAACCATCCAGCAGTGATTCCTTCTTTTTCCAAATTAATGGGTTTTATATTTATAAATGACATGGCAAAGAATGTTGAATTGTCATTATGTGCCTGCCTTCCAGCCATCAAAATTGGAGAGAAGAAATTTTATTATTTATTCTATCTGTCTTGCTTAGGGACTTCTTAAATGACCAGTTGGTTGTCCCTTTAGAGGAACAGCCATACATGTGTGCAAACCTTAAACATACATGTGCAAGAAAAAGCACATTTTTTAAAAAGCCAGAAAAGTTACATTTTCATCTTCTATCAGTTCTTTAATTCTGCCATTACAAAGCTGTGACACTTCTTAATAAAAACAACTGTGAAAAAAAAGGACATCTACAATAGCATTGTAGGTTCAGTAATTCATCAAGGGTATGATTAATTCAGTCGTGGCACCACCAAAAAAAAATGAGCAACAATTACTCTTTTATTGCAAATGCAAATGGTTGTCCATCATACTTATTAATTATTGTTATTATATTATAATAAAAATACTTGATGGGGACTGGGTGGTTAGGCAGTGAGCTGTGTTCTTTCTCTTCCTCAAATACAGCTGCCTTCTTTCTCTGGTAGAAGTTTTCTCTCCAAAAGTCTTTTGGCATACCTCTTTCAAATGAATAGACTAGCTTACAAGTAAGAAATGTTTTCTTTAACTACACATACAGAAACAGATTTGGGGTGGAATAACATTATACTCTATATTTTCTCAAAATCATAAGTAATCTTTCCTACAACTATGTGTATACTGTTTTCTGACCCTAAAACACTTTTGCCTTCATTTGCTTTCTTTGATTTGACAAGTATCATATATTCATGTACTATCTTAAATAGCACTTTCCTCAAGTGCCCTAGACTTCATTAATTTGCCTTCACATGCAGTTTCACAGTGTCACTTTTGTAGAACTCAGAGAGCAATTGTACTTCCGTTGTCAGTACACAAATTGAATCACTCCCTTCCCTGGAAAGAGAACAGCATCCTCACAGTTTTCTGAGGACTTGCATGCGCAGCCTCTCTCCCACCTGCGTCCAGGGCCTTTGGCTAATCATTCTCATCTCAGCCAACACTGGAGAGACTATTTCATTTAGCACTCCACCGGGATCATAAAGGCCTGACCCTCACTTCATGTGTGCCCTTCTCCATGGCTTCCCTGTGGAGGCGAAGTCAGTGCAATCCAGAAACTCAATGGAACTGCGCTCTGTCTGGAACCCATTGGGAACTGGGGCCAGAGAATAAAGATGGCTTCTTTTCTCCTCCAGAATGAACCATCACAAGGCACAGGGATTTATATGATTTTATGGAAAGTAGTTCTGCAAGGTGAGCTATAATATCTGGCTCAGGAAGAAATACACATATGGCCTCTTTATTTGCCTCTTCTCATTGTCCTTTTGTCTCATTTTTGCTTTCCTAGGATTGAACTAAGAGGCAGTGTACAAGTGTTGTCTAAAGCTCTCACTCCTGAGGGACCCAGGCTGAGACAGACAACAATCACCAGTATAGCAGTTGTTTAATAAGTATTTATAGAATTAATATCATCTTTTAGAATCAAAATGTTAAGGGCACTACTTTTTAAATAGTTTCTGCCAATTTAGACTCTTACACACACAGGGAAAGATAATTTGGTCTTAGTATTAGGTAACATAAAATATGCATTTGTTTGAACTAAATGTAAGTGTTCTATAGCTGTGGATAGTGTTTGTCTCTTGGTATTTACAAAGGTATAATAGCTGGTTACTCAGACCTTCCTCTAACATTATCTTTAGTAAACCCAAAGGCTCACAGTGCTATCTGACGCTGTGATGATCATACTAGGATAGAGCAGCTTACTGGCAAGAAAAGGGACTGGGACACATTGACAATGTTTTAGTCACTTGTCAACCATAAGCAACATGGACTTGGGCAAGTCAACTAAATATTTTGAGATGTGGTGTTAGCACGAACAAAATGAGAAGCCAGA
Organism: Hystrix cristata; assembly: GCA_004026905.1. Classification (NCBI taxonomy): domain Eukaryota; kingdom Metazoa; phylum Chordata; class Mammalia; order Rodentia; family Hystricidae; genus Hystrix; species Hystrix cristata. The sequence continues at coordinate 87,461 of PVJO010004921.1, forward strand.
CTGATCATGTCCTTCTTAACCCAAACAATACTGTATACTAATGAACTCCATCCACTACCAAAATCCCAAGTCTGGAGAGAAAGGGAGAAACCCAGCATATGAATGGCTGAACTATAAATTTCCAAGGGGGTAATGAGATTAGAGAAGTCACCAAGCGGTATAAATTTGCCTCCCTCACCAATTGGTGGTGAATTTATGCCTGGAACTACTGTTCGTGATGATAATACTTATTTCCTTCATATTCAAAATGCCACAGTAGAATACATAAAAATACATCAAAATGTATTAAATATTTTAATTGGAAAGACTGATTTTATATATGTAAAAATAACTTTAAAGTGTTCTATTAATAAGTGCAGAAACAATCAAAATGAACATACAGAAGTAAAGAGGATGTACACCCAAGGTAGGGCTCAAAGCCTGTTTCAAATGCTTAGAATATGATCACATATAAAGTTGATTTTGTGTACATATGGCTTTGGGGTTCAACCTAGGGCATTTTCCATGTTAAAAATGTGCTCTACTACTGAGATACACTCCCAGAAAGTTGTCATTATCACCAAGTCATTGTTTTTATCACAGATAGATATTGGGCAAATATTTCAATATGTAATGCAGGATTGCTTAAATTGTTCTATTAAACCTTCATTTTAAGTCATTGTAATTTCTTATTCACCTTCATACCCACTTTTAACCCATCATTGACTGATTAAATGTCCTTGGCAAGGATTAAGGTCAAGTTATTTGAGAGCAAGAGAAAGATCATGTAAGAGTTTGTGTCAAGGTGGCCGAATGAACACAGACTAAAGTACTTTCTTCTACTTCAAACATATAGAAAGACTAAACAAAATATTTTAATATATAGAGTTACAAATCATAGCAGAGTTGGACAGCAAAGAAGGTAAATCTTTAGCAGCTAAAAACAAAAAGAAACCTATTGGTGAAGAATACATGAGTTACTCCACCATCTACCATGAAGAAGTAGGGTAGTCTGACTGGAGGCCTTGAATACTGAAGAATTAGGGTAGTCTGACTTGGCCTTGGCTGGGAAAACTAGATTTGAAGTTGCAGGATCAATGATTAAATTGAGCTTTTTGCAGGCAGTTGGGTCTGGGACCACCAAATAGGTCCATAGTCTGTGACTAGGAAACTTAATATTCAATCTTCTAGCTCAGAGGTACACCTAGGTTGTATACCATGCATCTCAGTCTGGCTCTTTTAGAAAAGTCACTGGATTGAGATAAAGAGTCACTGCAGTAACACTGGAGCTTTGATCTTGCACTGTGGACCAAGCACAGTCTGGAGTCAAATTATTTCTGAGGTGATAATGTAAGACTCAATTGGAAAAGCTGTAGGGATAAGATAGAGATACCCTCAAAACTGGTATAAAGAATTCCTAAAATAGTCTATGGACACCATAAATGGACAAATTGACCCAGAAAGGCTAAATAAAGAGAAATAACAATCATAGAATTTTAAATTATGTTTTAAAATGCTCCAAGATATAATGAAAGGGCTAACACTCATAAAACAGAATAAGGAATCAAAAAATAACCTAGTATTTTCTTTAAAATTAAGTAGAATTTGATAAAAGAATTCTACTTACAATAAAAGCCTTCAAAATATGGTTGGAACAGTATGTTAGACACCGTAGAAAAGAAAATTAGAAATTGTGAGGTTGAAAAATCTCATATAGAGAGGAAGAGATAGCAATTATTGATAAGTGATCTAAAGAGTAGAAACAGTAGTGCTGATGTCCCCTTGAGAGAAGTCCCAGAGGTAGAAACTAAAGAGAGTGCAGATAAGGCAATATCCCGAGTTAAAAAACAAGGTAAGACATATTCAAAAAAGAGAAAGAAGTCAAGCAGTCAAAAGTTCTTTCAGGTGATAATAGGATAACGTCTAAATCCAAGTACTTTGTATTGAAATCACAACTTTGCGGAAATAAGCAGGTTTCCTATAAGGTGTGACAATGAGACTGACAGCAGGCTTAAGATACAACGCTGGTTGTTACTCTGGGTACCTTTGAGTATCAGATATAAAATATGTGCTTGCTTCAGCAGCACATATACTAAAGTCAGATGAAAAACAAATGTAATTTTGTGCAATTGGACTATATTAGGAGGTAAAAACCTTGTGGCCTTCAATACAGCACCTCTCTGGGATCAGAAACGCCTAGTCTTGTTCTTCTGTTGTCTTCAGAAAGAAAGGGAGAAGTTGAGGATTATGGGTACTGCACCTTGGTAGCTTGGTAGACAGGTTATTCTCTTCATGTGTATCCTGCTCAGCTGCCCTGATTCTCCTCAATTGCACCTTGCTGGCTTGATGTTTCCATCCTCAGCAGGATGAAGACATCCTCAAAGTGCTGCAAATAAAATGCCTTTATTGTGCATTTGGCAAAGTCTGGAGAACAGATTGAAAAAAGAAATGAACCTTCGATAACCCAGAGCAGGTCTTGGTCTTTAAATCATCTTCAAGGTGTTTGCATTGCCTTCCCATCATCACCACAAAAAAGAGGTATTGAACATTTCACAAACAGCACAGATTATTCAGAGATGAGGTTTCGTGGTGCATGCAGACTTCAAAGTTTGGTGTTTCGGATACTCATTATGAAAAGGACTAGACACATGCACTCCAAAAAAGTGCATGTTGCTAAAATTCATTCTAAAATTTAAAAAAAAAATTGCCATGTGAAAAACTTGGTATGTGTGCACACATGCAAGTTAATTATGGACTTAGTGGATTTTTTGTTAAAAAGTGTTTCTAGATTTTATCAGATAACCAATAGAGCCAATATAGATCAATATATATATTGGTTATATCCAAATATACACAATATCTAAAGTATCTGTTTATCTAATTAATGGATGATTTTTCAATTAATTTTATAATTCTCATTTAATGTCTCCTAAAAGGAATCAGGAGGTCTACTTTCCTACGCATTTTGTCACAACATAGATCATCTCAGTTTCATTATTATTGAAAAACTCATCCCAGGTTAAAAACAAAAATGGCTCCCCTATTTCTTGCTTTCCTACACTAGACACCAACATCTTTAACAGAAAAAGAGGTTTTAATAAGGAGAGATGCTACTTCAGCTAACATAGAATGATAAACATTGTAATTAGAAATAGTCCAAGTGAAAAAATGTAAGATTGAACTTTGAAAAAGTTCCAACTCAATAAACAAAGATGTTTCAAGTAAAACATTACAAGGAATTTTTAACTGCTTATATATAATGGAGTTCTGTAAAGACAGTAATGCCATACAAGATTAGTCTAGAAAGCTCAAGCAAAAGAAAAAGAGAGGATTTGGATGCCCCGAGTCAGTGGTTGTGGAGAGTCTTTCGACTTTCAAACAAGGACTTGATAACCTACCTCACAGCCTTCTTATTTCCCAAGTGGTGTATGTGTGAAGAAAGTAGGAAAACTAGCTTTCTCAAAGACAGAGTAGACGGTTGGCTTGTTTGTTTAAACCTGCTTTCTGGGATTAGCTCTATCTTACTTTGTGCCTTCTGAGCTGAAGGTTAGACAAGGGTCAAGTAGGAGATTTCAACGCATCTGATAGAGGCTTGTTCTTTGAGAGAAAAGGAAAGCTTTTCCCCAGTTGTGCCGAATGCCCCTGTCTTAAACTCTTTGTACTATTTGTATGTTTAAGGGGGCTCAGGGCAGCATAGTGCGGTTTTAAACCCCAATGCACAAATCCATAACATTCATCATTATCTATCTTTGGGAACAAGTCTATAGCCTCAAAGCTCATGGTTCAAATATGGTTTTGCAATTAGCACTGACCAGGTCAGTCTGGATGCATGAATGGATTACAGTCACACCATGTTATGTGTTTTTTCTTTGTAGATGGAAAGCATCATGGCTAAGTATTTGTGAAAGTCAAATAAGAGTATTCTTATTTACTTGCTCTTCTTGATTTTTAAAAAGTCTTCAATGAATGAACCTAAGTGCTTTATTCACTGATGACTGTTAATTTTTTACATGTATTTCTGTTTGTTTGTGGGGTAGATTCCCATCTGAGGTGCTTTTATCAATCCTTATAATTTGTACTGAAAGTTATAGCAGATTCAATGACATCACTGTCTTTCACAACTGTATTTGAGCGGAGAGAGAATAAAGAGTGAGAAAAGATGTAAAGAGAGAGGATGGCAGGCCCCTGCCTTGTGCCTTTGGTGTTTGTACTGTGAACTAAAGGCACACAAGACTACTTGCTACACTCGAAGGGAACTGAGGGATGGGAAAAATGCCCGCCAAGACATTCTCAGGCCTGCGTTTGCAAGCGTTTGCATCAGTCTGTATTCCTGCTCTCGGATCTTGGTTAGGACTTGTTTTCTGACAGTCCACTGTATATTTCTAATTTTCCATGTATTACTCTGTACTTGGTTGTCTGTTTCTTTTTTTTTTCCCCTTGCTAGCTGATGGCTAATTTTAGTACAGCACCTCTGCATCACTCAACTCTGAATCCCTAGCCCTTGACACTTCTCGGAGAGAGGAGTACGCACGGACTGAATATTTAACAAGGGAATAAGTGAACACTGAAGTTACACACAGTGTGAAAAGATGCATTCTCTGCCTCTCACCTCTCCATACACACTTAAAAATGGATTAGATGAGCAGCCCTGCAACTAAATTCCACATATTTAATTAGTGGCATTATTTTTAGGCACAAGTCTCTTGTCCTTCCACTGTGTCATGGTACAGTTGTGCCCAGCTGGCATAACTTCTTCGTTACTTCTCTTGAGTCACACAAGTCACCCTAAACAGTCGCCAATAAAATGTTTATCTCTTCTTCCCATCTTTCACAGCATAGCCATAAATGAAAAGAAACTACTTTGAAATTGTGAAACAATACTAGAAATAAGGTCATATAACATCTATGGACAAAACAGATAGTAAATAAAAAAAACAAGCTAAAAACTGAAGTTGTCTAAGATTCAGTACGAGACAAAGAAGGAAAATAGATTTGTGTTTGATGCCAAGTCAAATTAAATGCAAAAATGCCACAGTTAAATATTTTCTTTTGCATTACTTTCTAATTAAATCCCAAAGCCAATCACGTTTTTAAAAATTTTATTTTAATGGTGCATTTTAGATATATGTGGTGATAACATTCATCATAGGGAATTTGTACCCATACATGGAATATCTTGCTGCTTCTTTTTTTCCCCATTCCCCTCCCCTCCCTTCAAACTCTTTTCCCTCCTTATTTACAAAAGCTTTGTTTCCATTTTTTTCTTCTATTCTATTTTCTCTTGTCCCAAGCAATTTAGAAATCCAACTGCGCAATCTCCACGAGGTGTCTCAGGTTGAGAATAACCCTCTGGTACCATAGCTCTAATCCTCTGGGCTCTTGGTTCACCCCTCAGGGACATGAGTTTATTAATTTCCTTATATTTTTGTGTTTTCCTTTTTTTTTTTTTTTTTTTTTTTTTTTTTTTTTTTTTTTTTTTTTTTTTTTTTTTTTTTGGTCCTGGAGATCGAATTTGGGTCCTTGTGCTTGCAAGGCAAGCATTTTAACCACTGAGCTAAGTCCCCAGCCCTTGATATCTCTCTAATTTCATCCTATTATGGTTGAAGAACAAACATATAGACACATTCCTCAGTACTACTTATTTTGTGTTAGATAGATGTTTTCTTGAGGTCCATTTTAATGCCCCCCCTTAATATATTGTCTTCAGTTATCTTCTTACTAGTCACTTAGTAGTAAGGTTCACAATTTACCTCCTAGTTTAAAACAGTCTAGTTTAGATTAGCATAAGCTTTGTTCAATAGTATACAGAAATGTTGTTGCTATCCAGCTTTGTTTCTTCCTTCCTTCATTATGCTATTTCTCAAACAAATTACATCTTTATACACATGCGTCTCCATCAACACAGTTTTATAAATAGTGTTTTATGCACATTTTAAAAAACAAAAGAAAAAAGTTGAAGTGAAAATACATTTTAATTGTCTTTATACTTATTTATTATGTGCTTACTTTACAAGCCTCTTGCTTCCTTTTTGTGCATTCTTCTTATCTAGCATTCTTTTATTTCAGATTGAAGAATTCTTTAAATAGTGTGTGAATAGACAGTGTGAATCTTCTGGTCAGTGACTCTTTCATTTTTTCCTTTATCTGGCAATATCTTATAATCCTCCACCACCATTCCTCAGTGTGGAGGCCTGTGCTAATAAACAGGTCAGTATTCTTGGCTTCCTGTGTCTTGTGTTTTATTTTAAAGTTGAGATTTTTCTCATATTTCATGGTTTTAGTAGGCCATTGTTGAGGATTAACTATGTAATTAAGATGAAACCAATCACCTCATCCTATTAAAGAATATAGAAAAAAATGACTCAAATTCAAAATGAAACAGCAAGTCTGTCTTCATAGATTTTACCTTGGGACGTTTTTACCGTCTTGCATTAGAGTCTCATTGCTTATTTTTCTTCTTCTTTTTTTAAATTAGTGATTTCCCATCTTTTGGAAGAGGATTAACCGTTTCCATGTTTCTGAGCCTAGATCTTCACATTCCTAGGCTGGCTTTCCTTGAAATTGATTTTTCTTGTAAATTTCATATTTTCTCTTCTCAGCGATACTTTTTTAATTTTTAAATATCAAAATCAGAATAGAAGAAAATTATTTTGTCCTTGATACTTTAAATAGCTTCAACTTTGTACTCCTATTATAGATCCAAACATCAGTTTTCAGAGCCTCAATCTTTCTGAGTCAGACAATGAATCTGCTGCTTCTTTTTGTTGTTTTTTGTTTTTGTTTTTGTTTTTGTTTTTTGAGGTTTATTTTTTGGGTGCTGGGGATTGAACTCAGGGCCTTGGGTTTACTGGGCAAGCACTTTAACACTTGAGCTAAATTCCCACCCCCTACTATTTCTGTCTGGCCAACCCAGAATGTCTTTCCCACTACTCCCTGTGTGCTCAAAACTTGCTATCTTAAGTCTATCCCAGTCCTCTTTCGTTCCTAAAGTCTTCTCCAAACCAAACAATCCTCAGTGACACTTATCTTCCTGACTTAATATGGCAGTTTTCCCAAAATTCCTATTAACAATTGGAAACATACTGTATTGCATTGCTTATTATTTGATGGTTTGTAGTAATGGCCTGTCATGAGCGAATTACAGAGACTGCAGATTCCTTCTGCAACAAGACAGATAATAAATATTTTTGAGGATTTAGCTCCTATAGTCTCTGTAGCAATAACTGACCCCTTCCTAGAGGAATGAAAGCAACTACACGCCAGAAGTGAGAAGATGGGAATGACCATGTTCCAGCACAACTTCATGTGCGGACACTGAGATGCAAATTTTAGGTAATTTTGTGTAATTTTCACATGATGCGAAGTATCCTTCTTCTCTTGAAATTTTTTCCAATCATTGAAAAGTCTAAAAGCATTCTTAGTTCTCAGATCATGCGGACAGAGACAGCGAGTTGGCGTTGGTCTACAGGCCATGGTTTGCTGGCACCTAGTTCACAACCTTAAAGGTAGAAATGGTGGGTTTTATAATTTTGCGTGTCTTCCATTACAACTAGAAGTATCCGAGTCTTTTCTAGAGCCCAACACTTGATCCTCAGTCCCTTGCCCCAAGCTAGGACCAAAGATTTTAGTGGGCCAATATGGGAGCATTTGTAGGGCCTGTATGAACCTGAAAAACACTTAGATTTTACAGGTTGAAATTCCCAAGCAAGAGGGGAAGCAAAATCTCACCTTCTTTGGCAACCTGTGAAGTTATTGAGGTGTGTATGCTCAAACACAGTATTTCTTTGAACTAAGCAGAAATCTCTGAAAGGGCAGAAGGCAGGCTCAAAGCTGTAGATGCCATTTTGAATGCAAGCTTCATATGGTCTCCGCGGGAGTCTGGAGAACCCAGCGCTTTCCTCTGTGGGAGTTCTTCGTTTTTAGCGTGATGGCTCTGTATTTAATTATACTGTATATTTTCTTCTTTAGTGCCGTGATACAGAAAGACAGAGACCCAGAGAGTGGAAGAGATAGCGATGAGTTGCACTCCAGCTCCATAGATAACAGAATCCTCAACATACAAACCAGGAACCACACTAAGTTACTCCCCCTTGACATTATTTATCTAGGATGTTCGCTTTGAGTTATAGCACCAAAGCGGGGAAGTACTCCTTTAATGAAAAGAGAGTTCGGTCCAGTCTAAAAGCCATAATTTTGTATGCATGTCAGAAAAACACATAATCCAAACAATAAATTCACCCAGCCAGACTGAGGGCCCACTTGCCACTGGAATCTGTTTTTCTTTTTAACATAATGAGGCGACATCCCTTTCCTTGGAGAGGAGAGTTCAATAGTTTAATTTTTGTTAACTGAGATCCCTTGTACGAAGGTAAATTACATTGCCTTTTCTATTACTAGCTCTGTTAATTGTCAAGCAATCAGAGTTTATGCACTCATCCAAGACAGCGGAGAATTTCCCATAATGTTACAAAATAAAACCTGACAAAGCACAATAATCTTTAGTTTATTGATGTGCTACCAGGCTGTTCAAAGCATCAGATCAGTAATGTGCTTTGGTTAGGAAATTGGGGTCTAGGGAGAAATATTGGGAGTTACAGAGAGAACATCAGGCCTTACAGAAAAAATATATTAGGAGTTAAAAAGGGAAAAAATGTTTGTGGTGGGATTTTATATTCCATGGAAAAAAATCACTGAGATCTTGTAGGAATTCAGAGGGAAAACACATCTGGGGTGGACAGATGAACTTTGGCCCCAGTGACCAAAAGAGATTTATTTGTTTGTTGAGGGGAGATGCTACATGTAATACAAACAGCACACACATACACACACACACACACACACACACACACACACACACACACAAAGACACACATGTCAGACTTCTAGGAAAAACATACTCTGAAGAGATTAGTTGCAAATAACAAGAGCTCTTCTATCAAGGTTTAATGAAAATAATTATATGGCCAGAATGAGAGAGCTGAATTTAAATTTGGTCAAAAAGGTAAAAATAGGAGTTCAATAAATATCCCACATGCTTTTCTGGGTTCCTTCAAAATTTTAACTTCCTAAGGTGAGAAAAACGTAACAAGTGCTTTGAAACTTAGGGGCCTTTAAGACTTGTAAAATTTACTTTTTAAAAGATGATTTCCACCTCATCATGCTGTTTCCACAGACACCCCTCGGGCCTTACAGGTGTAACTTAGAGTGACCAGACTCTGGCTGTGTGTGATGCTCAGAGCAAGGAGTCTTTGGTCTTGAAGGCTTCCTTCTAAGTAGTTAGAGGATTTGATTTTCGATTTCAAATATTTGATTTTTGTAGCCACATTGACCATAGGAATTCAGATTAAGATACCTTTTAAAATTATTCCCCTGGATTAGGATTTTAAACTCTAAGAAGCTAAATTCCTTGCTTGCAGATAGAAAGCTCAAAATAGGGCCAGTTTATTAAAATATGTAATCATCCTTGAACTTATTTGGGGAGTCAATGGAGAGCCATGTTAAAATATGGCTCTGATTCTCTTGAAAGAAAAACGTTGGTCAAATGACTCTCTTTATAACTCCAGATATAAGCTAACTAAAAGCAAAAAATGACGACAAATTTCTGATGTAGGAGTTTGGGATTAGAACAAAAGATGGACCGAGTGTAAATTTGTGTGTGTGTCAGAGAGGTAGGTGTGTATATGTGCGGGGATATGTGTGTGTGTGTGTGTGTGTGTGAGAGAGAGAGAGAGATTGAGATTCTGTACCTTGCAATAAAAGATGGCAAGGTGATAAATTAGTGCTCTCCACTGAAATTGATTACTTTGTGTTCCCATCCAGTTCATATGGCAGCCACACAGATGCTCAGAAACACCTTAATGACACATTGGAGAAAACTTCTCAAGTGGGCTTCGCTCGGTGTTCTTCCCTGCCTCCCCCTTGGCTCCCTGAGTGAGCTGCTGTGTACGCTGCATACATTAGGGAAAGGCCCTCGCAAACAGCCCTGCACTCCCTCTTGCACTGAGATGTCTTCATTTTGTGTCCCGGGAATCCTTCAGACAATTCTAGGAGTCTAAACACTAAAATGACAAATGTAAGTGATTTTGTCTTCTCAGTGCTTGGATCTATCCACCCCCAGCTCTCTGGAGAGGCGGTGCAACAGCAGAAAGATGGAGCAGCGCCGAGCCACCTAGAGGCTGTCTTAGCCAAGCTGCCCAGCAAAGCAAAGCAAAGTTATGATGCTTATTGCCATAATTGGAGATTAAATGAAACTGCCTAGTTTACTCACAGGGATTGAGAGGGACAAGATCCCAATATACTTGAATTAAAGGAGTACTAGACAAGCTGGAACCATTTCTATCAAGCCCTCGGTTTTAAACTATTTAAGACATCTTCTTGTGGCAAAAGCCCTGGTGGAATGCACCAATAACTACTGAAATACAATTAGTTCTGTTCATTACCCATGAAAGAACAGGTGATGATTTAAGAAAGTGTTCAGAAATATACGAAGAGTCTGGAACTTTTAATAAATATTAAATTCTCAGTTACTATAAGAACATTTACAGGTCCAAGGGAAAATTTAAAAATTCTCCACCTGAAGTTCATACTGCTTGGAGGGAAAATTCAGAGTTCAGTACTCATGTGCGTCCCTTGCTCCACTGAGCCTTGCAAAGATTAATCTAATATTCTGTGAGTCGTTTGTAGATTGCTCTCCATGTGTTTAGGAATTTGTATCTATGTATTGACCACTTCCATATGCTTAATATTTCTGAATTTATATTAAATTCTTTTTAGTGTTCTGTATTGTGCACTGATAATCTCCATTTGAGGTTCTTAAAACACTCTGCAGTTGTCAAAAAAGCAATTGTTATTCAATTGACTGTCATCAGTGTGGGACACCATAGAGGCCAACAGACACAGGCAATGGCACAGTGCCTTTAATACAGATCCCCTCACAGCTTACCACTTAGCAAGTAAACCCAAAAGTTCTCCAGCTCCTACCAAGGTGTGGTGCAGAGCATGCCTAATGCCAACAGGATCTTTCTCTTTCCTGGAGACATTCACTCCTCCAACCTAAGAAAGCTCTTTTTTGGGTGCATTTCTAACTTTCCTGAGCCATGGCTCTGTCCCTCCCTATTTGCCTCCAGCAAGGGTGGACAACAGTCATGCCTTAGTTTTACCACCACACACACAAAAAAGTGCAGTATTTACTCTAATGATGTCCCCAGGAGCAAAAGTCCTAGAAATGTACTTTTGCTCACCAAAAAATCTTAGAGAGATGTAGTTGCCCAAAACACTGGTTGCTTGCAAAGTAGAACAGTCTCTTACAAAGTAAACCATCCATGACCCTTTCTATCTTTATTCCCCATTCATTAAGGAAATTGCCACTTTTCTATAATTTTCAAAACTACATTGTTGATGTATTCTACTAGAAGAGATCTTCAAGTTTAAAAGCCTTACTTAAAGAACAACAAAAAGTTTCCCAGAATTGTATCTGAGTTTACACACCAAAAAGATTTGATGAACTTAGCAAAAGCAAAAATAACATGATTAGTATTCTCTATTTTGCTTCTTAAAAAAATTTTTCAGCTATTATCTTGGTTGACTCTCTCAGGGAATGGAGAATTGTCCATTATAGTTTCAAAGATGAAGATACTGAGAATTCAAACAACTGGTCCAAACTGAGTGGTGACAGCCTACACTACAGCTAGACTAAGGGTAAGGGGTGAAGAGATGGGTCACTCAGGCCTGGTGTAACAAACATCTCCAAAGAGTGTATAACCCAATGCATTTTGAATTTTGATAGAACAAATAAAACTATGACTTATGCCATACAATATGCATAGATCTATTTTCAAATAATTCTTCTAGTCATTGTATTTCTAAAGTTCTGCTCTTTATTCCATGTGAAGATGAAAATCACATAGACCCCACGAGCCCTTTATGTATCTCCTAGTACTGCCATGAAGCTATGAGCCTTTATCTCCCAGTGTGTCGCTGCTGCTAACCAGACACATAATTGGAGTTTCGAAAGAGGGCAGAAACAAAACTGATGGGGAAGACGGACACAGAACTTCGTACCTTGCTTGGCACTGTGTTGATCAAGACCAGTGCACCAGGTTTTGCCTGAGAGAACCACCGTATTCTCAATAAATGGTTGTTGAGTCTTGTTTTTAATAATACAACCTTCTGTTTGTTTGGGACAAATCTTTCATTTTAGTTAAAAATCTCATCAAACTTCTACTGAGCTCTTCCTTATAAAGAAGCAAATGCTAGGCTTCCCTCAACGGAGGGGAGTCCGCAATGCATTGTAGCGCCCTTGAAATACCCACCCCGCCCCAAGCACCCAAGAACTTGGGCAAGTCTGGTTTTTTTTTTTTTTTTGTGGTGCCGGGGATCGAACTCAGGCCCTTGTGCTTGCAAGGCAAGCACTCTAATCACTGAGCTAAATCCCCAGCCCCGGCAAGTCTGGTTTGAAAATCACTCTCCTAGACGATGAACTGGTAACATGCCACCGTGAACAGCAATCTCTTCCTTCCTGTGTGTTGTTGGTAAGTGGTTTCCGTCTTCCTCACCTCTTTCACTCACTTCATGACATTTTCCCTTAAGCCTAACCTAAAACCATCTCTTTGTGATTCTCTGAAATATTCCTTCATAATGTTACGGAATTCCCTAGCAAGCTGCTTTTACTTTCATCCTCTTCCACTCTCCCCGAATGCCCTTCCCACTTGATAATAACTTATGGAGTATCTTTTCTGCATTGGACTCCGAGAAACCTGAGAATTCGGGTTTAGAAGTCAGGTGACTCAATTCCATTATACATACATTTCTTCCTTTGCTTTAGACTTACATAAACCTTGTATTTTTCTGAGACATTTAACAAAAATTATTCAAAAAGATATGAAGACATTTCACATCCGTGGGAATCTTCAATTTAGTGGTACACGTACAATTTAAATAAGTGGGAAGTCACATGCAATTATGGTGAGGAAGTGTAAGCAGACTTTGTAACATAGTTGTTTCATTTCCTTGTATTGAATAAAATAATAAATTATTTGAATAGTTCTATTATCTATCCCTAACTGAAACATACAATGCCTGTCCTATTTCTTCAAAAAGCTTGTTAATATGCAATCACCTGGTACAACTGCTAAGTTTTTAAAGGTCACCCATGTTTTATTCATAAAGGGTGGTTTTCTGGAAAGGAAAAAGGTTACAATGTCATGTAATACCATATTCTGATGGAGACTTTGCTTTCCAAGGTATGTTCTAATGGATTGAATGGGAAAAGAGTGAGACTCGGGGATAGGAATGTGAATTGTTTCAGATGTATCAATAAAACTTCATTTAGCATCAGAGAAACTCTGAAATGGGGGGAAAGATTTCTATTTGTAACTATCAAGCGAGCATGGAAGGCTGTGTTACTTATGCAAATATTTGGTTATCATCTAAGGCCAGGTTCTGGGAAGTAGATAGGTCTCAGCTTACTTGAAGTTAAAAGCAGTCTTGCGTTTAGTTTCATCTAATAAAAGGGAGTGGACGTAATACATGTCATCCCAAACTGCTCTTTTCACTGACACAGTCTGAAGTGCTAGTTCCCTCATTTCTGTCCTGGCTTCTGAAGATGCACATATTCTAGAGGTACACATCAGTGTCTGAAGTCACGGGGCTACTGCTTGCAGGGCCACTGCCCAAGAAATTTACTCGAATAAAAATTTGATTGAGATCATTTCGTATGAGAAACAAATGAACATTTCCCACGATGTCGCTGGAGTTTTGGGATTGTTAACACACTGTAATGCGGTCTTCTGAGTATGGTCGTGACCTAGATCCATCTCTTACATACATGGTAAGTGTCATCTAGTTTTTTTTCATGGCTAAGCTGAATCTTCAAAAGATGCCCTGAAATTTACCTAGTTCATCCCCCTTTTATTAATATGAATCCAATTTTTCAAGCTCATATAGTTTTCCTAACAAAGAATTAACTATAGTTCAGATATTTGTTTCCTCACCTGGAGATCTTGTATACCATGTAGCCTGTATTTTAAGAAAGAATAACATCACCTGATCTTTTCTTCCCAGGATCATTTTTTCCTTTCTATTACAACAATCTGCCCTTCTATGGAGGAAACAACAAAATTTGTACCTCTGAGAATGGTCCCTGAAATGTACCTAACTATCTCAAGTTCAACTATAGAAACATAAGATAGCGCTCTCTTCCTATAGGCCATGTTATTCATTACCACTATCTTGAAAATGTCAAACATACTTCTTTGTATTAGAGTTCCATAAATGTTTGACTTTAATTGAATGAAAATTTAATTTCGTCTTTTCCACCTTGCTTCATTCTCATGGTATCTCTCTAATCACCAAATTAGACACCTTAAGTTCATGTCACTTTCTCCTTCTGGTACACTAAAGGCCAAACCTCTCCCAACATCATCTATGCTATCTTCACTTTGTCTTCCAAAGCTATTTTCTTCCTTCTGGTCTACAAGTTCAGCATGTCATTTCTCAACTTTGATCTATTTTTTAATTTAAATCTAATCACTTCAACTTCTGTCCTTGTTTCTAGAAAACGAAATCATATTTCTCTTTTTGCTATTTCATTTCTTCTTTTTCTTTCTTTTTTTTTTTCCCAAAGTGATGATCAAGCTTATTTAAAAAGGCAAAATGGAGATTGGGAGACACTTGTTCTGCAGTGCGAGTTAGGGCCAAATAGAGAAAAAGTAAAAAAAAAGAAAGAAAATAACAAAAAGAAAGTAAAAGTATGTACTGCATCTGAGAGCCATGGTACGGGCTATCATGAAAAGATATGCAAGCCATATCTTCTTTTCTTAAAATTTTCCTTCTGAGCAGAAGAAACATTTTTTTCTAGAAATTAAGAATGGTTTTAACATATAAATTAGAAAGATATCGATCCCCAGCACCAAAAAAATAAAAATAAAAAAATAAATAAATTAGAAAGATAGGTCTTAGGGACCGGAGAGATCTATGTTTGCATCTTGAAATGTAGCCTTGCAGTCCCATGGCTGCTTACTCACAGACTAATCAGGAAGGATCTCTGTGTTTGGGTTTAATTATATTTATAATTGTGGCCTGATCTTGTCAGTTACTTTTTTCACGATTTACAAGTCTCCTACTAACACCTACATATACACAAACACCCATACGCATGCTCACCACCCCCAACACACATGCACACACAGCATTGGTAAGAAATGTGAAAACTATTAACGATTTCTTAAGGACAGCAAAAGAAAGGCCCCGCTTCATTTTGCCTCCCAGAGACCTTTGTCTTCTACTTCCATCTCACTTCTTTGTTATTTATTCTGTTCTGAGCTTTCCCTTTTGTGTTTCACATTCCTTATCTTTTTCTTTATGCAGAAAAAAAATTAACAACCATAATTTTCTTGTGATTTTTATCCTTAACGTCGAACGATGTATAGATGTGCATATTCCAAACACATGCACTATTCAACCAACAGTGATTGGAGTTCAAAATTTTCTCCCCGTGTTAAACCTGGGATAATATTACTGACCTTAATGTTTTGTGAGCATTCCATGCTTTGATATATGCAAAAGCTTGGGCCAGAACCTACCCCATCTGAGTTCTCAATAAAAAAAAATGGATATCAGTGTCTCTTTTATAGAAATATGTGTGCTTTGTTTGGATATTTATAAAGAACTATCATGACTGGTGCTTCTGTGTTCGATAAGACTCAGAATAAGTGTCAGGGGCTTTACACAATAAAGCTAATCTGCTAGTTCGACTCTTAGCTTGACCAGGTGGACCTCTTGTGGGTTCATCTTGCGTTGGCACGGAGGGAGAGTGCAGAATATGTAAGTGCAGGTTGCACCGCTCATTTCTCACTTCACCCACTCTCCATTGACCAGATCAGTCATTAAGCTGCCCACAAGCTGAGAAACATAACTCTTTTATCCTGGCAGCAGAACTGTGATCTGTGGTCCAATCCTGGATCCAATTCTGAAAATTTTCTGAAAGACAATCTCGCAATTTTCTGGGCATGCTGGTACAAGCTTTTGACCTCAGCACTCAAGGAGACTGAGGCAAGAGGGTCACAGACGTGAATCTCACCTGGGCAACTTAGAGACTTAGAGAGACCCTGTCTCAAAATGAAACCGAAAAGTGTTAGAGATGTAACTTAGTGTGAAGGCCCCAGCTTTATTCCCCAGTACCACACACACACACACACACACACACACACACACACACACAGAGGGCCTCAGAATGACCCTTACCTTCTGATAGCCCTTGCTTATTCCCTCCCCAAGTGTAGGCTGGACTAGCGATTTCTTGTAATCAATTAACTATAATAAATGTAGCTAGATTTCACTTCTGTGACTACATTACAAAAGATGGACCCTTCCTTTTTCTGTTAAACTCTTCTCATTAACTTCTGGATTGATGTGTTTTAATAAAGTCTCAGCTTGATTGCGAAGTCTGAAGTGAAAAGAATTGAGGTTCCTAACAAACAACTCTCGGATACTGAATTTTAATGGGACCCTCTGTGAGTTTAAGGAGTCCATTGCCCTGAAATGAAGTTCTTGGATGACACTCTAGTCCCAGCTGCCATTTTGCTAAGAGCCAGTGAAATACTCTGAAAATAGAAGGCCCAGTTAAGCCAGGCGCCCAAGTGGCTGACTCATAAAAACTGTACGGTAATTAACATGTGTTGCTTCATATTGTTAACTTTGT